>CAJVGC010000508.1:4453108-4556616 GCA_910822075.1 Senecio squalidus
TCGTTGCAAAGAGTTTCGTTTTCTCTAACTCTAAAATAAACAGCCTCAAAGAAAAGTGAAAACAATGACCATGGATTCCGGAGAACCAATCGTGAATCCTACCCCGGAGAACTATTATGGTCGAACCTTTGCCTGAAACAAGCGTAGGAAATATTGTCAAGTTCATCCATTTCCACAACCAGTGAAGACGAACTAATGCCAAGCACATTTATCAACGGGGCTTAGAAAAAGAAGACATTATTTCGAGAGTATAAGAAATATTGAACGCTGCTATAGGAATCATTGCCGATTTAACTCCTGGAAATGCATAAACGATAACTATTACGTATATTTTATGTTGTACAGGTCTAACATATACGGTAGTGACGGATCTATGGACTTAAATGAGGGGTATCCGGAAAAAAAATACCACAATGGGGACCATAAATAACATGAAATGACAAAAAACCCCTCATGTGATAAACACGTGTCAAGTACTAACGGTGGTTTTAAACGTCCGTTAAAAATTTGGACCAAACGTGCAATAACTTACCCAAAAATGTATTGCCTATGTAATATATGCATTTTAGGGACAGTTGTGTAATTTATGGTAAACCACAAGGACCAAACATGTAATTTACTCAATATGAAAAGTTACAAATCATAATCTATTTGTCATTTCCTATATAATTTTCTAAAACATAACCAAACACTTTCACAATTACCAACAAATGCTCATTTTCCCTCTCTTACTAAAAGTAAACATAACTCTCTCTTCTTTAAAAAAAAACCTACAACTATTTCAAAATCGAACAACTAACAAAGAGGAATCATGAAAGTATGATGATGTATTTCTTCTTTGTTGTTTTCAGAGGGGTATCCAAGCATTTTTGAACGGGTATCTGAAATAGAAAATAAAAAAAATGAAAAAGAAATTGCACTAGGTGTCTAGATGTTGTAATGACTACCCCAACACATGACCTTCGTCTGCCCCTATATACGGGATTGATTTCGGGTGGGGGAAGCCGGTAAAAGCAACTTTTGGTGGTGTTCTTAAAAATTTGTTTCTAGATACTCCGAATGGTGATGCATCGAAGCTCTCGTGTCTTTGGAGAAACAAGAGATGACAATAATGGAAAATAATCTCGAGTTGCTAGCATTATGCTAATTTCTCTCGCTAATATTATAAATCAGGCTCCGATACTATGTTAATCGGTATAAATCCTTATGGGATTATAAATAAAATTCCTCTCATTGTTATAAATATAATAAATATAAATATAAGTGTGTCATTTTTACTTTATAATTTAACACTCTATCTTTTAATATGATATGATGAAGTATAAGCCATTTCTATCTTCTTTTGTTTTGTTATTTTCTTAGCCTTCACTTTTATCTTTAATAATAATGCTCTATTTTTTTTAATCAATCATATTTTTTTAACTTTTTTAAAATTACACTCTTACATGATGTGAAAGTTTAGTGATGCATTATTTGGCAATTTATGTAGAAAGTTAAACACATACAACATAATATTCATAGTTTAAAAGATTGTACATATGGAGAAAGCCATAAAGGGGATTAAAGGTTATGCATCAAATGCACTTCGTAAATGGAGAAAGAGGATTAAAAGTTGCGTGGAATGTTTCCATGGGTCTTAGCTAATGGGTCTCTAGAGTCGATAGTATAAAATTAAGAAAGGGCTTCGTCAAGGTGACAAACTGTCTAGCTGGAAAAACTCTTCATATGAACATTTAGAAGCAAAAGAACAAGTTAATTTTCACTAATGAAGGTGAGAAAAGAAAACATACCATTCTCATACCTATGATTTGTATCTAAATGGCTTTCGATTTAAAGGTATATTTCTTTAATGGCAAACAAATCAGGTGAAAAGTGAAAAGTGAAGAAATTAGACGAGTCACCTAGTCAAATACTTTCCAATATTATTGTTTAATTTTAGAATTATATTTAGAATTGACTTTAAATATAAAAGGTTTGGTAGTGACAAAAAAAGTGCTAATTTAGTTGGGTGCATCTAATATATTTGATGCGCAATATTAAAACTGTTTATTATTTAGTTTAAATTACAACCTTTTTTCAAGAGAATCGAGGGAGTGAAGAAATAGCTATGGTACAAAAATGACAATGTCCAGATTTATTTATTTATTTTTATTTTGTTTCATCAATTTTATCAGAATATGTGGGTTTTATTTTAGTAAATTAGTCATTTTAAGTCGGTAAATGTTTTTGATATAAAAACTATTAGTGAGAATCAAATTTTGGACTCTTCCTTTTCTATGAGAATTTATACAATTACATATTCGTTAACATGCCAACTCTATAGGACGATAAAAGTTGTTTTACAAGTATGGTCAAATGAATAATCAAAAACCTACGAATAATGTGAAAATAAAATAAAATACGAAGCATCAACTTCAATGTGAATTCAATTATATATAAATGATAAATTTGTCATTATATCATTATATTCGAAAAAGCCAAAAATTACAGTTACAATTTATTAAAATTGAATGAAAAAATAAATGTCACACAACTGTTTATCTGTCACTGCAGTATAAAACGGAGTGGTATATCCCTCAAACTCTTAGTTCAGACATCCCCGATTAAGCAAGGAAGTAGAGATCAGAAATTCAATTTTTAGAACGAAGCAATTTGGGTAAGTTATGTTTCTCTTTTACCAAATATGTGCATTCTCATTTACTTTACTTGGTTTTTGTGTTCATTAAGTACAGAATTGGCGTCATTAAATTGGTGTGATCGGAATTGTAACTCGTGTTTTCCTTGTGAAAAATTTATTTTTTCTCGCTACTAACCTTTTGCTTGTGTTGTCCAAATATGATTACGATTTTAGTTCTAAATTAGGGATTTTTAAAAAATTTGATTCCAAAATAAATTAATTATTTCCCCTTTCTTCAATATTTATGTTACTATGTTTAAGCTTTACATAATTTATAATCATAGAGCATTTTAACACTCTTTTGTTAAATTATAAGATCAATTCACATATCCAAGTGCACGATAAGATTTGTTCACAATATTTTTTCCATTTATGTAAATTTTTATATGCATCATAAAAAATATGTGATTCCATCTATGTAATCAATTAATCATCAACGTTTTCATATTCAAAATATGTTATATAGCATCATTATACTTACAATTTTTCTAAACCATACTAGGATCATGTATGTATGTTATGTGTATATATCTAACATAAATTTTCTTAGTAGTTATAGTAGGAAAAATTCTAGCTAAGCATTCAGGAATCCAAATATTAAATCGTAAACCTTTGCTTCTTTTTTTTTTCTCTTCTTGACAAAATGTTTACATCGACAGGGCAACATGGGTAGTTTTATATGTGCTGTTTATGCTCTTGTCTCTATGATGAATTTTACATATGAATCAAAATCGTCGTTGCTGCCAAGGCCATTGATGGTTCCAACTTGGTTAAAAGACTCACAGGACAATGAATCATTTCTGAATACCGGAAGTAGTAGTAGTAGTAATGGGGCGGATCACTATAAAGGGAAACAAGTTGTCGTTGATGATGGGAATGATAACATAGGGTCTTTGTCTTGCAACCCGAAAAGCAGGAAAAAGATTTCTAGGGGTTCTAACGAGACATGGAAAAACTTTATTCCATCACAAGAAAAGGATTTATTTTGTGGTTTTGTTAGGGAATTAAGAGAAGCGCTATTGAACAAACGAGATCAACAGGAACTCACAATTCAGGACATAGCAGAGTCGATATTTGGTAAAGCATTTTTTGATAGTGAAGAGCCACATGTTATTGGCCCGTTTACACAAATGATGGCACAATGCCATCAAATCCATAAACAATTACAGGAAACTGCACTCTCGCCATCACAATCCAGGCTTCAAACCAACACCAGCTCTAATACCATTAACCACCACTTCCTTCTACCGCCACCATCAACTCCTATTACAAACGCATCACATTCTCACCAGTCTATCGATCCACATGTTCAGCAACATGCAAGATCTACAAGGAAGACCCGAAGACTACCTCCATATTTAAAGGATTTCGTCATGCAGGAAAAATATCCATAAACTATATGTCATTTCTGGGTTTTTTTAATATGTTAAAGTGATATGATGACATATAAGCCATTTCTATTTTCTTTTGTTTTGTTATTTCCTTACCTTCACTTCATTTTATCTTAAAAAACAATGCTCTATTTTCTTAATCAATCATATTCTCCAACTTTTTTAAAATTATACTCTTACATGATGTGTTAGTTTAATTAGTGATGCATTTATTTGGTAATTTATGTAGAAAGTTAAACACAGAACATAGGGTAATGGTAAAAAAAAAAGCAATGTATTTACGATTTTTTTTAGGATATTGAATGTACTTTGAAAAATACTGGTATATGCAATAAAGTTAATAAAAAACAGTCGAATATATGAAATTACGACACAAATTGTCAGAAAGTTAACTTGCAACCGGGTGATATATATATTTTTAGGTTTTTTAATTATTTATTTATGTGTTATTAGGCAATCACGTGATTTTTTTCTTCTTCCAAACTCACTTCCAAATTGATTGATTGTATTCTTTTTGTGCATAAATGCTTATTGTTTGTATCTTGTACATTCAGTTGATGTGTTGTGTAGCTTAAAGTGTATTTAGATTGAGTTGTAAATTGTATCATTGCATTTTTATGAGTGTCTCCAGCAACACACATGAGTGTCTCCACGACACTCGTGTTTCCCAACATAACTCTTAGGTTGTTTTAGGGTTTGCTTATAGATAGTATTTATTGGGATCATAATTGTAGTCACTCGAATCCCTAGACGAAGTGTGTCGTTGGTAAGTGTATTCCCAACAAAACTAGTCTCACGAGTGGTCTAAAGCTTAGAAATCGAGTGTATTGATTGTTAATCGTATTATAGTCACTACGTTAAGTGTTATAATCTCAAAAAGAAAAACCCTATTTTTCATCCGCCAACAAAGAACTCACCCTTCCGGCGGCCGACGGTCCGGAGTACTCATCTTCTACCTTCAACTTTCTTTTATTCTTCTTCTTAGTTTCCTGATTTTCAGTCAAGGCTCCCTTATTTTTTTTCACTTCCGGCTAGTTTATGGTGAGATTACACATGGTTCAATTTTTCCGGTAACTTTACATGTTCTTTCAGATCTTGGGTCATATGGTTTAGTTCTCGCTGATTAAGAAAGTTTGTTTGTGGTTGGGTCGTTTTAGTGTTGGGTCATTTTGGTGATTGGTCATTGGTTTAGATCTAGCTAGTTAAGAAGGTTTGTTCGTGAGGGTGCAAATGACGAAGGTTTAAATTTGTTGTTTCATCGTTTCAGTTGGTTTTATGGCTGGTGTTTTTTGGTGAGTCGTTCTTAGTAGCCGCTGGTTGGTTAGCCTAATTCAAGTGATTTGGTCGTTTTAAGTTTGTGGTTCAGGTTGTGGTGAAGGACGAAGTGGTATTATGTTGGTCAGGTTCGGGTTGAAGGATTATGGTTGAGTTTGTGGTTCGTGTCTTGGTAAAGGGTGGTAATCGTTATAACAAAGGTGGTTTTTGTTTGGTGATGCCCATACCTTAAGGTTTATCAATTATCCGCTCTTATTGCTCGAAGTGTCACCACATGATCGCATTATGCGGCCGGAGTTGTTAGGTTTCAGATTCCGATGGGTTATGTCTCAAGTGTCGAGGTCGTATTGGACCTTTATTCCATATCTTCTATCGAGTGAATGCCCTTAGTAATATTGTGTTCGGTTGGTGTGGAGTTATTGACTTTAACTTAGTCTTTGGATGTCACTTTCTTACGTCTTTGTAATTTTAGTGTCGATTATGGGTTATGTGATGTAGGTTTAGAATTATTTTGGTTTAGTGTCATGTTAGTATCGTTGTATTTCTAAATTCTTGCTAGTTTTGATTTATATATATAAATTGTTTCCTTTCAAAAAAAAAAAAAAAAAAAAAAAAAAAACAATCAATCATTTGGTTTTACTTGTGTTCTTCACCATTTACATACTCCTATTTGTGATTCCGCCACTTATAGGTTATAGGATTCAAATAGCAATATCTAGTATTGTTATTAAGCAATATTTAGGCTTCCGATATAAAGGTATGTTTCCTTAATACTCCTCCCATCTCATATTGAATGTCTTGTTATGACTTTCTAAATCTTTTTCTTTTCAACTTTAATTTTAAATATTTTTTTTTGTGTTATATACTACTTGATGAAATTATATGAATTAAAATACATTTAAAACATAATTAATTCATATAATTTGTATCAAATATTAAAGAAAAAAGATTTAGAAAGTCAAAATAGGATAATAAATATGGGACAAAGGCAGTAGTAAAATAATCGGGGTGAATAGAGAAAAAGTAAAGAAATTAGACGGGTCTCCAAATTTAATACTTTTCACTGTTGTTATTTTTAGAATTATTTTAAGACTATGAAAGGTTTGATAGTGATAAAAAGAATGTGCCATTTATTTGAGTGCATCTAATATATTTGATGCACAATATTAAACTTTTTATTATTTAGTATAAATTTCAATTTCAATTTTTTTTAAAGGAAATCGAGGGAGTGAAGAAATGGTATGGTACAAAAATGCCAATCTCACATTTATTTATTTATTTATTTTTATTTTGTTTCATCTATTTATTCATAATATTTGGGTTTTGTTTTGGTAAATTACTATTTTAATCCAGTAAATATTTTCGATTAGTGAGAATCGAGATAATTTTGGACATTCCCCTTTTTGTGAGAATTTATTCAATTTAAATTTCGTTAACATGCTAACTCTATTAGACGATAAAAATTATTTTACAAGTGTGATTTAACGAATAACCAAGTATTATGAAAAATGTGAAATTTGATGAACTAATTTCAATGTGAACTCAATTATATGAATGATAAATTTGTCGCTATATCATTATTATTCGAAAAAGCAAAAAAAATTACGGTTATAATTTAAAAAAATTGAATGAAAAAACAAATGTCACACTATTGTTTATCTGTCACTACAGTATAAAACAAAGTGGTATATCCCTCAAACTCTCCGTTCAGACATCACCGATTAAGCAAGGAAGTAGATGATCAACATAGATATTTCCGTTATACTTTTCTATTTTTTGACGAAGCAATTTGAGTAAGTTCTAATTCTCTTTTACCAAATATTAGCATTTTCATTTACCGGACTTGATTTTTGTGTTCTCTATGTACAGAATTGGCGACATTAAATTGGTGTGATCAAAATTGTAACTCGTGTTTTCCTTGTGAAATTTTTATTTTTTCTAATGGCTTTCAAGAGTCAAGAGTTTAAAATCAAGAAATGGCTTCGTCAAGGTGACACGCTGTCTAATTTTCTTTTCAACTAGCAGGGAAAACTCTTCATATGAACATTTAGAAGCAAAGAACAAATATTTTTTCACTGATGAAGGTGAGGAAAGACAACATACCATTCTCATACCTCTGATTAGTATCATAATGAATGGTCTTTTGAAAATGCAAAAACATCTCTTTGGCATGCTTCCGTGCTTCTAAATAGCTTCCGATTTAAAGGCATATTTCCTTAATAGCAAACTAATCGGGTGAAAAGTGAAAAGTGAAGAAATTAGACGGATCTCCTAGTAATATACTTTCCATTATTATTGTTTAAGTTTGGAATTATATTTAGAATTGACTTTAAATATGAAAGGTTTGGTAGTGATAAAAAAAATTGTGCCAATTTATTTGAGTGCATCTAATATATTTGATAATATATTTGATGCACAATATTAAAACTTTTTATTATTTAGTTTAAATTACAATTTCTTCAAGAGAATCGAGGGAGTCAAGAAATAGCTATAGTACAAAAATGACAATGTCAATCTTTATTTATTTGTTTTTATTTTGTTTCATATACTTTATCTTGATATGTGGGTTTTATTTTAGTAAATCACTCATTTTAAGTGAGTATATGTTTTCGATATAAAAACTATTCGTGAGTATCGAATTTTGGACTCTTCCCTTTCTATGAGAATTTATTCAATTTCATATTCTTTAACATGCCAACTCTATAGGACGATAAAAGTTGTTTTACAAGTATGGTCAAATGAATAATTAAAAACCTATGAATAATGTGAAAATAAAATAAAATACTAAGCATCAACTTCAATGTGAATTCAATTATATATAAATAAGTAATTTGTCACTATATCATTATATTCGAAAAAGCAAAAAATTACATTTACAATTAATTAAAATTGAATGAAAAAATAAATGTCACATCACTGTTTATATGTCACTGCAGTATAAAACGGAGTGTTATATCCCTCAAACTCTCCGCTCAGACATCCTTGATTAAGCAAGGAAGTAGGCGGTCGGCATAGATATTTTCGTTATACCTTTTTTAATCAAGATCTGAAATTCAGTTTTCTGAACAAAGCAATTCGGGTAAGTTTTGTTTCTCTTTTACCAAATATGTGCATTCTCATTTACCTTGCTTGGTTTCTGTGTTCACTAAGTATGAAATTGGCGTCATTAAATTGGTGTGATCGGAATTGTAACTCGTGTTTTCCTTTGGAAAATTTTATTTTTTCTCACTACTAACATTTTGCTTGTGTTGTCCAAATAACAATGTCCACGATTTATGATTACGGTTTTAGTTCTAAATTAGGGATCTTTAAAAAATTTGATTTCAAAATAAATTAATTATTTCCCCTTTCTTAAATATTTATGTTACAATGTTTAAGCTTTACATAATTTATAATCATAGAGCATTCTAACACTCTTTTGTTAAATTACAAGATCAATTCACATATCCAAGTGCACGATAAGATTTGTTCTCAATATTTTTGCCATTTATGTAAATTTTTATATGCATCGTAAACAATATGTGATTCCATCTGTAGGTGCATTTATGTAGTTACTAGATTCGTATGTACATTAACGTTTTATAACAGTCTTTATATTGTGTAGTTGAATATCGATATCGAATGTTTGATTAATTGTTGTTTGAATTAATCAAATATGTGTTTTGTGATGTTTAAAATGATATTCAAACTCGTTCGCACGGATAAGGATGATATCCGTGCGAATGAAGGTTACGTTCGCACGAATGAGAAAGTTAAACAGTTTGTTTATTGATATGGTTCATTCGTACGAACGAAAGATGGTTCGCACGAATAAGAGCTCATTCGTACGGATAGGATTACATCCGTACGAATGAAATGCTGGGCCTATATATATCAGCTTAGGGTTCAGCATTACGTAAGGTTTTTGGGTTTTCTTTCATTCGTGCCGAATTGCTGCTTGTGTGTTTTCTGGTATTCCAAAGCGTTTATAACATACAAACAATCATCCGAATAGTCTTCCTTAGGTCCGATCATATCAACAATCGTTGGTTAGATTCCGTTTCCGAAGGTTCCATATTCGCTAGATAATCATTAGCCTATTTCCGCTAGGTTTTCTGATATAACGTTGACTATAAGATCCGTACAACCCCAACAAAGTGGTATCAGAGCGTTGGTTGTAGAAATCAACGTTCTTCTAGTGATTCTTAAGATTTTTCGTTTTTGATTGTTTCTTAAAGTTTGGAATTTTACGTTAAAAACCTTGTTTTTATTGTCTTAGAACGTTTCTGAGTCGTTTAGATTAAGATCTGGGCAAATAGAAATCGTTTTGGTTTAGAAAATCGACCTGTAGATCGAGTTTTTTTGCAAAACCCTAAATATTCACGGCGCATACGAACCAAGTTCTTGACAGTTTTCATTCGTACGAATAGAGGTCTCATTCGCACGAATAGGAATTCATCCGTGCGAATCTAAGTTTTGTCTAAAAAATTTAAAGTTCAATTCATTCGTACGAATAGGAATTTCATCCGTACGAATCAGTCAGTTCATCCGTACGAATCACTCATTCGTGTAGAGCTTAGGTTTCTTGTTTCATTCGTACGAATCACCTTCATTCGTACGTATCAAGTCTTTCATTCGTACGTAGCAGCAATTCATTCGCACGAACCTGAAACAGATTTAATTTTTAAAATTTTAAATGGAATACGCAATGGCTAGTACCAACACTAAAATGTCTGAAATGCTAATAAATGATGCTGAAACTGGAAGCATAAATAAGGTCCCAAAACTCATCACTATGGACGATTACCCACACTGGAAACCTCGATTCGAAATTCACATCCAAGGATTGGATTCAAAAATGTGGGATATGATTCAAAATGGATACAATGCACCAGTTAGTGAAAATGGAGACCCTATTGCCGTTCATAGATATACGGAGGAACAAAGGAAGAGTTATGATATAGAGAAAAAGGCTTATTCTTATTTGTGTCAAGCTATTCCTAGATCTGTGTTTCATCAATACAAGACATACAAGCTATCGAAGCAGTTATGGGATGCTTTTGAGTTAGACTGTGAGGGAAACAACAAGTTGAAATCTATGAAGGGAAGAGCACTGAAAAAGGAATTTGACAATTTTACCTGCCTACATGGAGAGTCCCTATTCAACCTTATCATACGTTTTCAGCATTTGATTAGTGAGATGAACGGATATTCGGTAGAGACAACTGGTGCAGAGAGGGTAGAATGTTTTGCGGATGCTTTACCAGATAGCTGGAATGGATATATAGAGATGTTAAAGGAAAGTGGATACCTTGCTCGCACAATTTTGAATGATTTATTTACAAAGCTAAGAGAGAAGGAGCAGGATGATAAGTTTCGTGCTCAAAGAAAGGGACACACTCAAGATCCCTCACTGTACTATGCTGATCCCACTCCAGCCACTCCTACTCATGCTCCACTGAAGACAGCGTTTTCTGCTAACGCCTCAACCCATTAAGGAACTTCAGGGTGTTCCAACTCAAGTTCAAGTCAAAGTACTCCAGTTCAGAAGTCACAAGCTCAAGCTACTTCAGAATCAGCATTTACTAGTTTGAAGATCGAGCACTTTCATAAAGGAAATGTTGAAAGTGTAAATGAAGATATGGCTATGTTATGTGCTTTAGTAGGATCCTATGATACGTTGTTGCAGGGTAAAATTGGAAATGTACACTTAACTGGGGAGGATTATGAGCAGATTGATCGTGATGAGATGGAACGAATCGACATTATGTGGGGTTTCGCTAATCTCGTCAGGAGGGCTAAAGAGTATGTGAAAAAGACTGGTAACCCAATTGGAGCCAACAAAGAAACTAAGTATGGCTTCGACATGTCAGCCATTACTTGTCACAACTGTGGAGAAAAGGGTCATTTTGCTCGTAACTGCGAAAAGCCAAAACGACCAAGGACTGTTCAGAATCCGTTCAGAGATCAACAAAACAGAAATGTGAATAGAAATGCTCCTGAGGCGAACAAGAATACTGCTTTGGTGACGACTGGCTCGAATACCTATACTGGTACTGAGAATTCAGATGTTAAGGCCTTGGTTTTTCAATCTGATGAAGGCTTGGATTGGGGAATTCAAATTGAAACCAATCCATCTGATGCTGAAGTAAATGTTGTAAAGATTTTGAATCTGAATGAAGAAAGTGACGGGGAGGAGTCTGTTACATCTGAAGAATCATCTGAAGAATCTTCAACAGAATCAGAATCACCAGTGACTAAAAGGGAGTTTGCAATGATGGCTGGTACTGCTGAGTCATCAAAGGTACAATCTGAAATTAAAGTAACTTCCTGTTCTAATTGTTTTGTTTTAGACAAACGAGTAAATGAGCTTAGCCAAGAAAATAACAATCTTGTTGAGGAACTTCGTAAAAACAAAATCGTGAAGGGAAATGAAAAATTGTTTTCAGAAAAGAACAAACTTTTGGCAAAACAAGTTAGTGATTTGGAAATTGCTTTGTTAAACAAACAGGACTCGATTAACAAATATTTAAAAGATATTGATGCTCTTAAACGTGAAAATGCTTCTGTTAAAATCAGTTTTGAAACTTTAAACCAACAAGTTAGAAGTTACTCCACTGCATCATATCTTTTGGATCACATTTTGAAAGAAAAACGTCCTGAAAATGGGGAAGGGAAACCAGGGGTTGACTATAAAGCTTGTCCTCCTCCCATCTTTAACACACTGATTAAGGCTCCAAAGGAGGAAGGGGATGTTGAATTTATTCTTCAACAACCAGACCCAGCTGTTCAAACCCCTAGTGTCCAAACACCAATTGTCCAAACACCTACTGTCAGTGCTACAAGTGATGTAAACGAAAAGTTGAAAGAAACTGTCATAATTGAAGATTGGGTTTCTGATTCAGATGAAGAAGAAAAGGGTTCTGGTTTGGGTCGTCAGTTACCTTATAACACAAATTTGGGTCGAAAACCTCACATTAAAACTGGTTTAGGTTATCAGTCATCAAATAAAGTTTCAACTCAACCTAAACAAGTTAGAATTTTGAAAAGACCTGAATTTAAAGGACCAAAATTTGTCAAAACCGACGAATCATCAATCGTAAGAAACAGAACAAGCAAAATTTATACCACCTCATAGGAGACAGTCACCCACAAATCCCCAGAAGCCCCAAAATGTTCAACAACATAACGGCTTCATGCGTCCAAATGCTATGTTCTCCAAACCTCATACACACCACAGGAGAATGACGCAAAGTTCTCAAAATCTTAACGAATGGAGAACTTGTTTTGACTGTGGGGAGAAAGGCCATGTTAATTATAATTGTCCAAATTTGAAACAAAGGCCTAGGAATAATGTTGACCAAAATAGAATGTCCACTGGAAATCGCTTTTCAAGCCCAAACCGAAATCGATTCTCAAACAATAGGTCATCATTTCCTAAACAAAACAGTGAGTTGCTTCCTGCTGGTAAAACCAAACAGCAACCTACTGTTAAACAAATTGAAAAACGGTCAATCTCACCAACTGTCTATGTCAAACGTGCATGGAAAGCTAAGAATGAAACTAAAGGTGCTGGACCTTCAAACGCGTCTGAGGGTTCCATGACTTATAGTTCTTAGGTGATGATGGCAAACCCAAGGCTATTAAGGCTTGGGTTTGCATTGGGAATTAATAATTTCAATTTGTTGTGCAGGTCGTCTATGATCCTATCAAGAATACCTGGATTGTTGATAGTGGGGCGTCTAGGCACATGACAGGGAATATGAAGCTACTTTCAAATGTTAGAACAATTAAAGGAGGTTATGTTTCTTTTGCTGGTGATAAGGGAGGTTATATCTCTGCTCAGGGATTGGTTGCAAATAACAAGATCTCATTCGATAAAGTGAATTTTGTTCAGGCACTTGTCAACAACTTGTTGTCTGTGTCTCAGATTTGCGACAAAAAGTTTAAGGTGATTTTTGATGATTTTCAGTGTTACATCATGAGTAACGATTTCAAGGTTCCCGAAGAATTGGTTATTACAACTTCACCAAGGGTTGGAGATTTGTATGTGCTCGACATGTCGAAGACTACTGTGAATTCGACTGAACATCAAGCTTTTGTCTCGAAAGCTACTGAACGTGAATCTATTTTGTGGCACAAACGTATGGGACACCTTAGTTTGAGAAAGATGAATCATCTGATGCACAAGGATTTAGTTATGGGAGTTAATGTGAAAACATTTCAGTTGCCGGAAGCTTGTATTTCTTGCAAAAAGGGAAAACAGTCCAAAAAGTCTCATATAGCGAAGAAGTTCCACACCATTGACACGCCACTTGAACTTCTACACATGGATTTGTTTGGACCTATCAAATATTCGAGTGTTACAGGAGATAAATACTGTTTGGTGGTGACCGATGACTTCTCTCGATTCTCTTGGGTTATGTTTTTACGGGAGAAATCTGAAACTTATGATAATATCAAGCTGTTGGTTACTTCACTGGAGACTCTGTATAAGTTAAAAGTTCGACGGTTTAGAACTGATAACGGTACGGAATTTAAGAATCAAAGGATGGAGGATTTATGCAAGGAACGAGGAATTCAACAACAATTCAGTGCAGCCTATACTACGGGGTTGCAGAAAGAAAGAACAGAACGTTGATTGAAGCAGCTAGAACGATGTTGGCTGATTCAACACTGCCAGTACGTTTTTGGAATGAAGCAGTAGCCAATGCATGTTACACCTTAAACCGAGTGCTAGTAGTGAAACGTCATGGGAAAACGTGTTATGAATTGTTGCAGAAAAGAAAGCCAAATTTGCAGTACTTGGAACCCTTCGGAGCTCCGTGTACTATGCTCAAGCGTAAACAAGATGGAAAATTCGATGAAAAGGCAGTGGAAGGGATATTTCTGGGATACAGCACTCCTAACAAGAGAGTTTGGAATCCAGCTACTAAAGCTATTGAAGAATGGTATGAGGTGGATGTTCAGAAGTATTCTAAACCTATTCCCTCCAAAGGATATCCATGGATGTTTGACTATGATTCGTTATTCGAGTCATTTAATCTTCCTGAAATTTCTGATGAAGATATTGCAAGATACTACTCTCACAATGAAGACTTGGATATTCCTATTCCTCAAGATCCAGTACCTCAAACAGCTCCTCCCGGTACTCAAGACAATCCTGCAGATATTCACGCAAATGATGATGATTCAGATTCTGATGGTTCAGTTAACGTAAATGAGCCGATTGAAAATCCTGAAAATGTTCAAGAAAATGCAGAGGAAGTTGAAGCTCCCGATGTTAATAACTTGGGTCCTAACGTTGCGGTTCCTCCTAACTTGAACGTAGAAGAACCAGCAAGTCAACTCCGGCGATCATCAAGGGAACGCAGACCCACAAATTTTGATGATTATGAAACTAATCTGGCTGGAGCTCGACCCAAACGACAGATTCTAAGCGAAGTTTATATTGATCTTTTTAAATCTGGCGATGTTACTTACTGTGCCCATGCATGTTTTATTTCGCAGGTTGAACCAGCTAACATTGAAGAAGCTCTCTTGGATGACAATTGGATTAACTCGATGCAAGAGGAACTACTACAGTTTAAGAAGCTGGGTGTCTGGAGGCTTGTCGCTAAGCCAAAAGGTGCCAAGTCATTGGGCTGTCGTTGGGTCCATCGCTGCAAAAGGGATGATCAGGGTGTAGTTGTCAGAAATAAGTCAAGGCTAGTGGTTCAGGGTTTTCGACAAATTCCTGACTTGGATTATAATGAAGTGTTTGCTCCGGTCGCGAGATTAGAAGCGATTCGGATTTTTCTGGCCTTTGCATCCTATAAGAAGTTTACTGTTTATCAGATGGATGTAAAGAACGCTTTTCTTTACGGGAATATTCGAGAGACAGTGTACGTTAATCAACCACCAGGCTTTGTAGACCCATTACATCCGGATAAAGTGTACATTCTCGATAAAGCACTTTATGGTCTGCATCAAGCACCGCGCGCCTGGTATGAGACACTTGCTAATCATCTGACCGACAACGGTTTTCGTCGAGGTGTCATCGACTGTACACTGTTTATCAAGGAAAGAGGTGAAGATATTCTGTTAGTGCAAGTATATGTGGACGACATTATTTTTGGTTCTACAAATCAAGAATTATGTAAAGAGTTTGAAACGGTGATGACAAGCAAGTTCGAAATGAGTTCTATGGGTCCGATTAAATTCTTTTTGGGGCTACAAGTAGATCAAACTGCAGAGGGCATTTTTATTCATCAGACAAAATATGTCAACGACATTTTGAAACGGTTTGAAATGTCAGAAACGAAGTCAGCCTCTACTCCCTTATCGGTGAATCACGGGATATCACCAGACTCTACGGGGGAGAAAATTGATCAGTCTCTTTATCGCTCCATGATCGGTTCTCTTATGTATCTCACCGCCTCTCGTCCAGATATCATGTTCCCAGTGTGCTTGTGTTCCCGATACCAAGCAGCACCGACAGTTGTTCATCTTCAGTCAGTAAAGCGGATTATGCAGTATTTGAAGGGTACTCCAGATTTAGGTCTTTGGTATCCTCATGACGACAATTTTGACCTATCTGCTTTCAGTGATTCAGACTATGGAGGTTGCAAGAAGGATGCTAAGTCAACATCAGGAGGTTGTCAGTTTCTCGGAATGCGTCTGGTAACGTGGCAGTGCAAGAAACAGACCGCTGTTGCATTGTCCACATGTGAAGCTGAATACGTAGCTGCTGCTAGCTGCTGTTCTCAGGTTATCTGGATTCAGCAACAACTGCGTGACTACGGTTTGTCTATCTCTACTACTCCCATTTATGTTGATAATTCTGCTGCCATAGCTGTCACTAAGAATCCCGTACACCATCCTAAAACCAAACACATAGGCGTAAAATATCATTTTATACGTGATTGCTTTGAAAAACATCTAATTGACGTAATCCATATCGAAACGATGTTTCAAAAAGAAGATATTTTTACAAAGGCCTTTGACAAGTCTAGGTTTGGATTTCTATTACTTGAAAATGGTGTTGTTAAGAAAAGTGACGTGATAAAAGAGGAAGAAAAACCGGACAAGTAACCGTCCCCGTTTTTGTATACTACGTTGAGAATTTTTCTTAGTTTTTTTTTTTTATGTTATTTTCATTTTCTTCTTAGTTATAAAATTTCGAAAAATACAAAAAGATTTTCATTTTTAGAATTTTAGGGGGAGAAATAGATAGTTAGTAAAAAAAAAAAAAAAAAAAAAAAAAACGGGGGAAGTGAGGAAATACTGAGCTAAAACTGAACATGTAAATTGTCTAAAGTATGCTGATCGTAACATTTATACATGTCGGTTGTAGGATATATTGGTAGGCTTATCTCACTGAAACTTGACGAAAATTAATCATTTTTCAATTGGTTGTCGCAGATATCAAATTTAATTTAAATCTTTATGGATATGTCTCAAAGACTGTCTAAATGATATCTGGAGATCAATAACAATTGAGAACACTGTTAAACAACACACAGCAGTCGAAATTAAATGTTTTAAGATATTATAATTAGTTTTTGCCTTGTAGTGTTTGTGGCTTTTCGCTGGATTGATTCGAAAATAGTAAATATTAGGTGTAATATCAGAAAATGAATAGAGTATGTCAGTAATATTTTGAAGCATTTAAGGGCCATTCCAGTGATTATGTGGATAACATTCTTGAATGTTTTGATCAAGATCAACAATAAAAAAAAATAAAAAAAAAAAAAAATAAAAAAAAAAAAAATCGCAATAAGAGGTAAGAAACAACTTCACAAATACCTTGATGGATGAACAGAAGTATAAGGTCGAAAGAATGATCATACTTCGGCTATTCCAAATAAAGGGTGACGAAGTACTTAAAGACTTCACAAATACCTTGATGGATGAACAGAGTTATAAGGTCGAAAGAATGATCATAACTCGGCTATTCCAAATAAAGGTTGAAGAAGCGCTTATCTCTGAGTGATGTATTGTTTCAACGATCAAAAATCACTGGCCCTCTATTGCATGTGTAGTTGATGTAATACTGACATACGAAATAAATATTATGATATTACATCTGATGTTTGTGAAAATAGAATTGAAAAGGCTGAAAAGTTAAGAGGACAAATACACAAACATACGTGCAATTCTAATTATGATATAAATTTTGATGACTGTTTTGTTGTTTTCTATGTTCAAAATATTGGGAGATCTTAGCGAGATAACCATTCTGAAAGAAAAACTGTCAAGTGAATGTTTGTTTAAGTTTAAGAGGACAAATATACCAATAATCGTCAACTGACATGTTAATAGTTACTACGAAAATTGAATGACAATGCTATGTTTCAGTATCAGTCTGATCCCTTATTCGAAAAACACAAAAAGAATGTGAAAATTTTCAGTTTTATTTAATTGTTATTTCAGCAGTTTGTTATAGTTAAAATTTCCTTTGATTTATCAAGACAGAAAAATACAAAAAGATTTTTAATTTTTAGTTTTAGTTTCCTTTTATTTTATTTTGTTAGTTTTACGGTTACTTGTCGTGACTTGAGATCTAAAGGTGAAACCGAGATTAATTCGTAAAGTCTTGATTGTTGATAAAGTGTTTGGTTTTTTTGATATCGGAATTGCACTAAACGTTTAATCTTTCTGAAATTGATGATTTTTATGTGCCTAACGTTTAATTGGTGTTGATTTTGAAGAAAAGTGAAAGTTTAAGTTTGTGAATTCGACAGCTTATTCATGCGAATCAATCACATTCGTACGAATCAATAACTCATACGCACGAATCAAAGGAAAGGTAACAAATGGTTAGTCATATCACATCCGTGCGGATAGCATCTCATTCGTACGAATGAACTCTCCTTCGTACGAACCAAAGGTGATTCAAAATTTATAGATCTGTTGGTAGTTCGCACGGACCAAGACTCATTCGTGCGGATGTCTTTTATGTTCGTGCGAATGAAAAGTGAGTATATATATGGTTTGTATTCGTCTGACCTGTTCACCACAACTTACTCATTCGTCCGAAAGAGTTAGATAGATTTTCAAAATTTTAAAAGGTGTAGGAAAGAGTTTTTGAATCCGTTCTTCGTGTGTAACTTTTGATTACGAATTCAACCATATAAACATCATAAGGTATAACGTCCATTTGAATGCTTAATCGCTAAACTTTTAAACCGAGTATAACCTAATCAATTGGACTTGTATGTGTGTTTGTTATGACAAATAGGATTAGGGGTTTTATTAATCGGAACATAACGAACGTTTTGGTACAATCCTTATGACCTAAAACAGTTGGTTTAAAAATCTAGGTCTTTGGAATTCAAACAGTTTCGATGAACTCCATTCGCACGAATGAAATTTCATTCGTGCGAATAGGATCTTCATTCGTGTGAATGGCTATACCATTCGTACGAATGAGCTAAATCTAATCCGTATGTTTTGAATAACTCATTCGCACGGATACATGATGATTCGTGCGAATGGGAATGCTCATTCGTACGAATGGCCTGGACAGAAAATTTTAAAACGTTTAAATTTTATTCTAACTGTTTTGCGATCTACGTGTTTAATTCTGTTTACAGGAAAATGGCTGAATCTTCGTCATCTCAAAGCATCGGTTTGATAGTTGGCATAAAGAACAACATGTGCGCTCACCTGGACGAAACAACATCCCACTCCACGAAGTTTGCCGGGATTATTCAATTCTTGAAGCGTTCAAGGATCTACAAGGCGATTTCTACTGAGCAAGTTCCTTACTTGACTCATATCTCAGATTTCTGGAACCATGCCAAGGTGGTTCGTCAAGACGGCAAGGTTCAGATACATAGTAAAGTGCTCGGGAATGACATTATGGTTGACGAGCAAGTCATCAGAGAATTCGTTGGATTCGGGGATGAAGCGAGAATGCCAACCAATCTGGATGTGTACAAGGTCAGAGGGGCATTATTGATAATGCATTATGATGGTGATATCAAAAAGGGGGTTATCACAAAGTCCGGTTTCAGTGTGCAATACAAGTATCTATGTCATGTAATACAGCATTGCTTGGGTCCCAGAAAGGCAGGACATGACCAGATGCGAGAGACTCTTCAAAGTGCATTTGTCGCACTGGCACTGAACGCTCCATTCAACTTCTCGGCGATGGTCTTGCAGTTTATGATAGAGAATGTAGAACTCAAGAGCAAGCATAAGTACTTGATGTATGCTAGATTCGTGCAAATGATCATCGATGCGAAGATTCCTGGCTTACAGAAGACTGAAGAAGATGTAGTCAAGCTAGATGTTATGAGTGACAACACTATGGGACGCATGCTTGTCTACAAGGGCAAGCCGACACCTCAGGAGAGAAAGCTGATTGGACATCTCGCAAATCCTGAGTACGTCTGTCCGAAGAAAAGGAAGTGGAGAAATGATGATAGTGATTCAGAGAAAGAGGATCTTGTTGTGCCTCTTCAACCTGATTCTGACGAGGAAGTGATATCTGCTAACTCTCCACCCACTGGTACATTGTCATCTCAGATGGAGTTAGTAGATGAAGATGATGTTAGTGTAAGTGCTGAGGCAACTCCTTCAGTTCCGAAACGGAAAGCAGCAGAATCAATGAGGGATATAGTCAAAGGGAGAATCGCTAAACGTTTCAAGCATGTGAGACTCACTGATATTACTGCCAGCACAACCACTCCAGTTCCTCCTCCTGTAGCAAAGCACTCCAATCATGACACCTGCCACAACGATAACACCAACTGCTGGTGGATCGTCGTCGGGGCCGATATCTGAGTCTGTTCAACTCCAGACTGTGAACTCCTTGCTATTGGAGGTTATGATGAAGCAGAAGACACAAGATGAAGAGATGAAGAAAATGATTGAGCTGATGAAACAAAGGGAAACTGAGAGAGCAGAAATGGCTCAGAAGATTGCTGATCAAAATCTGCTGCTAGAGGATCAGAAGAATTTGCTTGAGGAACAGAAGAAGGAGTTGGAGATTTATAAAGATAAGATCGAGTATTTGGAGGCGGCCACAAGTACAATTCAAGACTCGATGGAAGCTGGTGAGGATGGAATTTACCGACTCAAAGCACAAGCCGATGCATCTACTGAACCGGCTGGTGCAGATAGCGAACGCACAGAGTCTGGGGGAGCTGGTAAAGAACAACAGAGTGAATCCCGGTACGACATTACTCCCATCTCATTTAAAAAGTCCAATTTAACTCACATTTTGGATATGCAGGGGGTAATACAGTTCAGCATTGATCCCGATCTAGAAGAGGGAGAAATAATGCATAGCTTATCTAAAGAACAGATTGCAGAATTAATCGCGATGAATCCTGAAGATGCTACATCTGACGAATCTGCATCTGTTTTTTACTTAAATTCTCCCGATTCTGATGCTGATGATGAAGAGATAGAGTTCGAGCATAATGATGATTCAACTGAACCTATCTATCAGGCTAATGATTTCCGAGACGATGCGGTTTTTGATGTAGACGATGAAGATCTTACTCGGAAATTAAATAACAATCCAGCAGCTAGTCAAGCGACGTTAGATCAACAAGAATTGGATGCTAAGAAAGCTCAATGGCGTCAAGCAGTGAAAGATTGTATACGTCCACCTCGTCAAGATGCTCAACCTGCTTATACAAAATGTTACTCGTTAAAGGGAGCAAAGACTGAAGGTCCAATAATCAGTTGGGCGTACTTGGAGGATCTAAATGTCTATGCTGTGAAAAGAGAACGAGGAATAGATTACTTCAACCGAGTTCATGATTTGAAGACGTTGCCATATTTTGATATGATGCAACTGGCACGTCTTAAATTACTATACAGTGAAAAAGATGATAGAGCAAGATGGTTGGAGAAAACGCTCAGATTTGAATTCAGAAATAAGTGGAAGCTACTCAGGCCTCAGTATCCGAAGATTACAAGATCCAAAGATCGGAGAACAGGAAAATACGTGAAGCGTGTCACGTATCAAGCGCCAAAGGTGATGGAAAAGATTCCACTTCGCGAGATGAAGACCGGATTTTGGAGAAAATTCAAGTGGTGGTATTATTATTATAGAACCACTGAAGCTGTAATCGTGTTAGAGCACAGAGGTGTTTGGGAAGCTGTGCGAATTTTTGATCCGATGTGGATTAGAAATCTAACAGATGATGATATCTACGCTTTGTATCTGCAACCTATATTCTGCGATGTCAAAGATATGGATCAAGCGTCGCGTTTCAACAAGGTTGTACGTGTATGTTTTATTCACAAGATTCATGCATAAGAGGGCAGATCAAAGAAGTGTTTTGGGAAGCAGCAGATATTTTTGAAGACTGACGACATAGAATCTAGTTCCTAGGGGGAGTTTGTAGGTGCATTTATGTAGTTACTAGATTCGTATGTACATTAACGTTTTATATCAGTCTTTATATTGTGTAGTTGAATATCGATATCGAATGTTTGATTAATTGTTGTTTGAATTAATCAAATATGTGTTTTGTGATGTTTAAAATGATATTCAAACTCGTTCGCACGGATAAGGATGATATCCGTGCGAATGAAGGTTACGTTCGCACGAATGAGAAAGTTAAACAGTTTGTTTATTGATATGGTTCATTCGTACGAACGAAAGATGGTTCGCACGAATAAGAGCTCATTCGTACGGATAGGATTACATCCGTACGAATGAAATGCTGGGCCTATATATATATCAGCTTAGGGTTCAGCATTACGTAAGGTTTTTGGGTTTTCTTTCATTCGTGCCGAATTGCTGCTTGTGTGTTTTCTGGTATTCCAAAGAGTTTATAACATATAAACAATCATCCGAATAGTCTTCCTTAGGTCCGATCATATCAACAATCGTTGGTTAGATTCCGTTTCCGAAGGTTCCATATTCGCTAGATAATCATTAGCCTATTTCCGCTAGGTTTTCTGATATAACGTTGACTATAAGATCCGTACAACCCCAACACCATCTATGTAATCAATTAATCATCAACGTTTTCATATACAAAATATGTTATATAGCATCAAAACAAATCTAATACAAGAGTTTGTATAAAAAGTAAGTTTTAGATAGATTGAGGTCTTTATTAACAAATGTTTTTCCAGATTGGATTTCTCTAAATATTAAGGTCAAACATAGAATTCATGTTCCTTACAAATTTTTTAGTTAAACGCTGTTTATTTAGTTTTTAAAACTTTAATGAAGCTTTTTACACATTAAAAATGGCATATGAATATAAAATAGCAGTCCTCTTTTCAAACTATTTTTTAAATTGCAAGAAGGTCATACAACTGCAATAGCCTTAGTTAGAATGGATCATTATACTTATAAGTTTTCTATGCCGTACTAGGATCATGTACGTAGGTTATGTGTATATATCTAACATACAATTTTCTTAGTAGTTATAGTAGGAATCCAAATATTAAATCGTAAACCTTTGCTTCTTTTTTTTTCTCTTCTTGACAAAATGTTTACATCGACAGGGAAACATGGGTAGTTTTATATGTGCTGTTTATGCTCTTGTCTCTATGATGAATTTTACATACGAGTCAACTGATCCAAGTTGTGAACCTCGCCACATTGTGCTCAACAAAAGTAAACCAAAATCTTTGTTGCTGCCAAGGCCACTGATGGTTCCAACTTTGTTAAAAGACTCACATGACGATGAATCATTTCTGAATACCGGAAGTAGTAGTAGTAGTAGTAGTAGTAATGGGGTTGACTATAAAGGAAAACAAGTTGTCGTTGATGATGGGAATGATGACATAGGAGCTTTGTCTTGCAACCCGAAAAGCAGGAAAAAGATTTCTAGGGGTTCTACCGATACATTGACATGGAAAAACTTTATTCCATCACAAGAAAAGGATTTATTTTGTGATTTTGTTAAAGAATTAAGTGAAGCGCTATTGAACAAACGAGATCAACAGGAACTCACAATTCAGGAAATAGCAGAAGCGTTGTTTGGTAAAGCATTTTTTGATAGTGAAGAGCCACATGTTATTGGCCCGTTTACACAAATGATGGCACAATGCCATCAAATCCAGAAAGATTTACAGGAAACAGCACTCGCGCCATCACAATCCAGGCTTCAAACCAACACCATCTCTGATACCAGTAACCACCACTTCTTTCTATCGCCACCATCAACTCCTATTACAAACGCATCACATTCTCACCGGTCTATCGTTCCACATGTTCAGCAACATGCAAGATCTTCAAGGAAGACCCGAAGACTACCTCCATATTTGAAGGATTTCGTCATGCAGAAAAATATCCATAAACTATTTGTCATTTCTGGGTTTTTTTAATATGTTAAAGTGATATGATGACATATAAGCTATTTCTATTTTCTTTTGTTTTGTTATTTACTTACCTTCACTTCATTTTATCTTAAAAAACAATGCTCTATTTTCTTAATCAATCATATTCTCCAACTTTTTTAAAATTATACTCTTACATGATGTGTTAGTTTAATTAGTGATGAATTTATTTGGTAATTTTGTGTAGAAAGTTAAACAGACAACATAAGGTAATGGTAAAAACAAAAAGAAAAAAGAGCAATGTATTTAAGATTTCTTTTAGGATATTGAATGTACTTTGAAAAATACTGGTATATGCAATAAAGTTAATAAAAAACATTCGAATATAAGAAATAACGACACAAATTGTCCAAAAGTTAACTTGAAACCGGGTGATATATAATTTATAGGTTTTTTAATTTTTTATTTATTGTTTATTAGTGATAAAAAAAAAGAATGTGCCATTTTATTTGGGTGCGTCTAATATATTTGATGCACAATATTAAACCTTTTTATTGTTTGGTTTAAATTTCAATTTCAATTTTTTTTAAACGAAATCGAGGGAGTGTAGAAATTGGTATGGTGCAAAAATGCCAATGTCATATTTATTTATTTATTTATTTTTATTTTGTTTCATCTATTTTATCATAATATTTGGGGTTTGTTTTGGTAAATTGCTATTTTAATCCAGTAAATATTTTCGATATAAAAACTATTAGTGAGAATCGAGATAATTTTGGACATTCCCCTTTTTGTGAGAATTTATACAATTTAAATTTCTTTAACATGGTAGCTCTATTGGACAATAAAAATTATTTTACAAGTGTTATTTAACGAATAATCAAAAAACTATGAAAAATGTGATATTTGATGCACTAATTTCAATGTGAACTCAATTATATATGAATGATAAATTTGTCACTATATCATTATTATTCGAAAAAGCTAAAAAAATATGTTTATAATTTAAAAAAAATTGAATAAAAAAACAAATGTCACACTATTGTTTATCTGTCACTACAGTATAAAACAAAGTGGTATATCCCTCAAACTCTCCGTTCAGACATCACCGATTAAGCAAGGAAGTAGATGATCAACATAGATATTTCCGTTATACTTTTCTATTTTTTGACGAAGCAATTTGAGTAAGTTCTAATTCTCTTTTACCAAATATTAGCATTTTCATTTACCGGACTTGATTTTTGTGTTCTCTATGTACAGAATTGGCGACATTAAATTGGTGTGATCAAAATTGTAACTCGTGTTTTCCTTGTGAAATTTTTATTTTTTCTCGCAACTAACATTTTGCTTGTGTTGTCCAAATAACAATGTTCTCCATCTATAATTAGGAGTGTAGATCTAAATTAGGGATCTTAAATAAATTTGATTTCAAGATAAATAAAAAATTATTTCCCCTTTCTTAAATATTTATGTTACAATGTTTAAGCTTTACATAATTTATAATCATAGAGCATTTTAATGCTCTTTTGTTAAATATTTAGTTTTTAAAACTTTAATGAAGCTTTTTATACATTAAAAAGTTCATATGAATATAAAATAACCATCCTTTTTTCAAACAGTTTTATAAATTGCATGACTGAGAGTGGATTTATCAAAAAAAAATATAAAAACAAAAAAGTTATACTACTGCAATAGAGTGGATCATTTTACTTAAACCATACTAGGATAATGTATGTATTTTAATGGAATATTTCTAACATACAATTTTCTTAGTGATAAAAATATTCTAGCTAAGCTAGAATTCAAGAATCCAAATCTTAAATCTTACACCTTTGCTTATTTATTTATTTTTTTTCTTGACAAAATGTTTATATCAACAGGGCATATGGGTAGTTTTCTCTGCGCTGTTTATGCTCTAGTCTCTAGATGAATTTTTCATATGAGTCAATTGACCCAAGTTGTGAACCTCGCCACATTTCGCTCAACAAAAGTAAACCAAAATCGTCGTTGCTGCCAAGGGCGCTGATGGCTCCAACTTTGTTAAATGACTCACATGACAATGAATCATTTCTGAATATCGGAAGTAGTAGTAGTAGTAATGGGGCGGATCACTATAAAGAGAAACAAGTTGTCGTTGAAGATAAGAATTATTACATTGGAGCTGTATTTTGTAACCCGAAAAACAGGAAAAAGATTTCTAAGGGTTCTAACGAGAAATCTTCCTGGAAAAACTTTATTCCATCACAAGAAAAGGATTTATTTTGTAATTTGGTTAAAGAATTAAGTGAAGGACTATTGAACAAACGAGATCAACAGGAACTCACAATTCAGGATATAGCGGAAGCGATGGTTGGTAAAGCATTTTTTGATAGTGAAGAGCCACATGTTATTGGCCCGTTTACACAAATGATGCACAATGCCATCAAATCCAGAAAGATTTACAGGAAACAGCACTCTCGCCATCACAAAATTCAGGCTTCAAACCAACACCATCGCTGATACCCGTAACCACCACTTGTTTCTACCACCACCATCAACTCCTGTTTCAAACGCATCACATTCTTCCACATCTATCGATCCACATGATCAGCAATATGCAAGATCTTCTAGGAAGACCAGAAGACTACCGCCTTATTTCAAGGATTTTGAAATTGAGAAATATGAGAGGAAGACGACGCAGTAACCATGAACTATATTTCATTTCTGTGTTTTTTTTAGATATTTAAGTGATATGATGAAGTATAAGCAATTTCTATTTTCTTTTGTTTTGTTATTTCCTTACCTTCACTTTTATCTTAACTAACACTTCTCTATTTTCTTAATCAATCATATCTTTAACTTTTTTTAATTATACTCGTACATGATGTGTAAGTTTAGTGATGCATTTATTTGGCAATTTATTTAGAAAGTTAAACGCACACAACATAATATATATAGTTCGATAAATATTACATATGAAGAAAGCCAGAAAGGGAATTAAAGGCTATGCATCAAATAGGCTTCGTAAATGGAGAAAGAGGATTAAAGGTTTCGTGGAATCTTCCCCCAGGTCTTAGCTAATGTGTTTCAAGAGTCAAGAGTTTAAAATCAAGAAGTGGCTTCGTCAAGGTGACACGCTGTGTAATTTTCTTTTCAACTAGCAGGGAAAACTCTTCATATGAACATTAAAAAGCAAAGAACAAATATTTTTTCACTGATGAAGGTGAGGAAAGACAACAAACCATTCTCATACCTCTGATTAGTATCATAATGAATGGTCTTTTGAAAATGCAAAAACATCTCTTTGGCATGCTTTGGTGCTTCTAAATAGCTTCCGATTTAAAGGTATATTTCCTTAATAGCAAACTAATCGGGTGAAAAGTGAAAAGTGAAAAAATTAGACGGGTCTCCTAGTTAAATACTTTCCATTATTGTTGTTTAAGTTTAGAATTATATTTAGAATTGACTTTAAATATGAAAGGTTTGGTAGTGATAACAATATTGTGCCAATTTATTTGAGTGCATCTAATATATTTTATGCACAATATTAAAACATTTTATTATTTAGTTTAAATTACAATTTCTTTAAGAGAATCGAAGGAGTGAAGAAATAGCTATAGTACAAAAATGACAATGTCAATATTTATTTATTTATTTTTATTTTGTTTCATCTATTTTATCTAGATATGTGGGTTTTATTTTACTAAATCAGTCATTTTAACTGAGTAAATGTTTTCGATATAAAAACTATTTGTGAGTATCGAATTTTGGACTCTTCCCTTTCTATGAGAATTTATTCAATTTCATATTCATTAACATGCCAACTCTATAGGACGATAAAAGTTGTTTTACAAGTATGGTAAAATGAATAATTAAAAACAAATGAATAATGTGAAAATAAAATAAAATACTAAGCATCAACTTCAATATGAATTCAATTATATATAAATAATAAATTTGTCACTATATCATTCTATTCGAAAAAGCGAAAAATTACATTTACAACTAATTAAATTAAATGAAAAAATAAATGTCATACCATTGTTTATCTGTCACTGCAGTATAAAACGGAGTGTTATATCCCTTAAACTCTCCGCTCAGTAATCCCCGATTAAGCAAGGAAGTAGACGGTCGACATAGATATTTTCGTTATACCTTTTTTAATCAAAGATCTGAAATTCAATTTTTAGAACGAAGCAATTTGGGTAAGTTCTATTTCTCTTTTAACAAATATGTGCATTCTCATTTACTTTACTTGGTTTTTGTGTTCACTAAGCACGGCATTGGCGTCATTAAATTGGTGTGATCGGAATTGTAACTCATGTTTTCCTTGTGAAAATTTTATTTTTTCTCGCTACTAACATTTTGCTTGTGTTGTGTCCGGGGTCCGATCAGATCAACCCCACGATTTATGATTACGGTTTTAGTTCTAAATTAGGGATCTTTAAAAAATTTGATTTCAAAATAAATTAATTATTCCCCTTTCTTAAATATTTATGTTACAATGTTTAAGCTTTACATAATTTATAATCATAGAGCATTCTAACACTCTTTTGTTAAATTACAAGATCAATTTCACATATCCAAGTGCACGATAAGATTTGTTCTCAATATTTTTGCCATTTATGTAAATTTTTATATGCATCGTAAAAAATATGTGATTCTATCTATGTAATCAATTAATCATCAACGTTTTCATATACAAAATATGTTATATAGCATCAAAACAAATCTAATACAAGAGTTGGTAATAAAAAGTAAGTTTTAGATAGATTGAGGTCTTTATTAACAAATGTTTTTTTCAGATTGGATTCCTCTAAATATTAAGGTCAAACATAGAATTCATGTTCCTTACAAATCTTTTAGTTAAATGCTGTTTATTTAGTTTTTAAAACTTTAATGAAGCTTTTTATACATTAAAAAATGGCATATGAATATAAAATACCAATCCCTTTTTCAAACTTTTTTTTAAATTGCAAGATTGAGAGTGGATTTACAACAAAAGAAAAAATACAAGCAAAAAGGTCATACAACTGCAATAGCCTTAGTTTGAATGGATCATTATACTTATAATTTTTCTAAACCATACTAGGATCATGTATGTATGTTATGTGTATATATCTAACATACAATTTTCTTAGTAGTTATAGTAGGAAATATTCTTGCTAAGCAAGCATTCAGGAATCCAAATATTAAATCGTAAACGTTTGCTTTTTTTTTCTTTTCTTGACAAAATGTTTACATCGACAGGGCATCATGGAGAGTTTTATATGTGCTGTTTATGCTCTTGTCTCTTTGATGAATTTTACATATGACTCAATTGATCCAAGTTGGGAACCTCGCCACATTTCGCTCAACAGAAGTAAACCAAAATCGTCGTCGCTCAACAATGAATCATTTCTGAATACCGGAAGTAGTAGTAGTAGTAGTAAGGAGGCTGGCTATAAAGGGAAACAAGTGGTCGTTGATGATGGGAGTGATGACATAGGAGCTTTGTCTTGCAACCCGAAAAGCAGGAAAAAGATTTCTAGGGGTTCTAACGATACATTGACATGGAAAAACTTTATTCCATCACAAGAAAAGGATTTATTTTGTGGTTTTGTTAAAGAATTAAGTGAAGCGCTATTGAACAAACGAGATCAACAGGAACTCACAATTCAGGACATAGCAGAAGCGTTGTTTGGTAAAGCATTTTTTGATAGTGAAGAGCCACATGTTATTGGCCCGTTTACACAAATGATGGCACAATGCCATCAAATGTATAAAGAATTACAGGAAACAGCACTCTCGCCATCACAATCCAGGCTTCAAACCAACACCATCTCTGATACCAGTAACCACCACTTCTTTCTACCGCCACCATCAACTCCTACTACAAACGCATCACATTCTCACCGGTCTATCGATCCACATGTTCAGCAAAATGCAAGATCTTCAAGGAAGACCCGAAGACTACCTCCATATTTCAAGGATTTTGAAATGGAGATATATGAGAGGAAGACGACGCAGTATCCATGAACTATATTTTATTTCTGTGTTGTTTTTAGATATTAAAGTGATATGATGAAGTATAAGCCATTTCAATTTTCTTTTGTTTTGTTATTTCCTTACCTTCACTTTTATCTTAACTAAGAATGCTCTATTTTCTTAATCAATCATATCGTTAACTTTCTTAAAATTATACTCTTACATGATGTGTAAGTTTAGTGATGCAGTTATTTGGCAATTTATTTAGAAAGCTAAACACACACAACATAATATTCATAGTTCAAAAATTTTACACACATGAAAAGAAAACTCTTAATTTGAATATTCGGAAGCAAAAGAACAGATATTTTTTTCATTCGAAATTGGGTAAAGACAACATACGATTATCGTACCTTCAATTTGTCTACGACGCTTTAATCATAAATGGTCTTTTAAAGATACAATGGAAACTCTTTGGCGTCCTTTGGTGCTTCTAAATGGCATCCGGTTTAAAGGTAAGCTTCGTTGATAGCAAACTAATCGAGATGAGAAATAGGTTGGAACTTACCAGTTTTGCTATGTTTTCACACTTCTAGCCTTCCATACACTTTATATATGATAACAAATTAAGTGGAAACTTGACAATCTTGTCAAGATGTGGATTTACAATACTATCACGGAAAACCTACTACAAATGTTCATGACTAAAGGTGACACCGCTAGCCAACTGTGGAAATCTCTCGAGGAATTGTTTCAAAGCAACAAAGTTGCGAGAGCAATACAACTTCATGAAGATATCTAAATTTTCGGATCGGAGACATGTTCGTTTCTCAATACTGTCACAAATTACAAGTTACTTTTGATTTGCTTGAAAACCTAGATGATCCGATAGACAAACGAGCATTGGTGATGCATACTATCAACGGCTTACGAGGAAAATACGACGGGGTAGCTATGCTGATCTGACATCACGAGACCCCTACCATCGTTCATTCAGGTACGAGCCATGCTGGAGTTAGAGGAGACTCGGTTCACTCAACTCCGCCATCAACAAAACGATTCGTCCTTCTCTCCGAAGATTCTTATTGCACGTGGAAACAACACTCGGAACAACTATCCTCGGGTTTCTCGAAACTTCCAACGTGGAAATTGTAATTACGGATCTAAATGTCGGTATATACATGGCGATGCAAATCGGGGGCATCAACAGGGACAATAGAGTCACTTGGGTAACCATCGTGGGACTGGATACACGCACCAGCCGGTTCAACATGCAGGTCAGGGGCAACCGACGCTTTTCTTTTCAAATTCGGGTCAACCACCGGGTCCGGGTTAGAGTCAGTACGCGGGTCCGGGTGGTCCGATCCAAGTCACGGGTCTCGGTCACGGAGCAGGGTACCCACCGGTGCAGGGGTATGGATACAGGATACTACCCGATGGGTGGCTGGATAGCAGTTAACAGGGAATCAATTTTGATCAGGTTTTGGGCCTTTAGCTTGTGCACCATTTGGCCCAACAGCAGCACACCAGCAGCCAAATCACAGTCCCTCTGCTCCTCCTGGTTAGGGTCCAGTCCCGATACAGCCGCAGTTGGGTCAGCAAGCCCAGCATCCACACCGTAGCCATGGTGCAGCAGGTATACAGTCTAATAATGTTACATATCCTAATGCTCTGAATGTTCAGTTCACAGCTAGGGATCAGCACAAGGCCCTTCCCCAAGCATTTAGCAACTTGTCGTTTAAAGAAAATGGGGCTCAAGAATGGTATATGGATACATATGCAACATCACACCTTACGTCGGATGCAGGTACTCTAAGAACTTTTTTTAATAAGTTTAATATATCATCTATTATTGTTGGTGACAGGTCTTTAATACCCGTAACCAACTCTGGGAATGCCATTTTTCCATCACCACATCGCGCCCCTTATACCTTAGTAACGTTCTTGTCACCCCCAATATCATTAAAATTTTACTTTATGTTCGTAAATGCACTAATGATAATGATTGTAGCATTGAATTTAACAAGTTTGGGTTTTCTGTGAAGGACCCTCGGACCCGAAAAATCCTTCTTCGATGTGATAGCACTGGAGATCTTTACCCCGTTCTACCCCTTCTAAATCATCTTTTTCATTTTTTCATTTTTATCTACCAGTACACATGGCACCAAAGACTTGGACATCCAAGGGACGATGCATTACGAGCTCTTAGTTCAAATGGTTTTATTTCATTCAATAAAGGCAAAACTTTTTTGTTATGCAAAGCTTGCCATCGTTAAAGCCAACTGTGTCAGTGTCACCTTAACAATCACTCTCACATTTGTGCACTTCAAATCGCTGGTCGTCAAGGATTCACTTACCATGGCCACAAACCGTAGTAATGTAGTAATGCGTAATTTTGATGATAACCATTAGTTGTTGTGTATGATAGTTTTTCTTGTGAATCTGGGATAATCTGAATCAAAATCTGCTAGTCCAGTCATATCCAGTTGAAAACTCAGCAAAAATTACTTATTTGTGTCAAAAGACAAATTAAAAGACGGGATTTAATATGAACGTAATTGAAGGAGTCAAGCATTTGGTCTAACATAGTAACAATAACATGTAGCCCGGCATATAGAGATTGTGGGTTGAAATCTCGTTAGGGAGAAATGTATATATTCATGATGTGGTGTGAGTTTGTGCCTTTCTTAAAAACTATAGTATGCTTCGTTATGTTTCAATACAAGTATTTGATACACGTAGAAGTCCCTTAACCTTCGTCCTAAAAACTAATTAGAGTAAATCAGATAGGTCCAAAAGCCTAGGTCATAGTCTAAGTGATTCCGTAAGGTCACTTAGTTCGCTATAACCATTGGCTCTGATACCAACTTCTGTCACACCCCGCAAAATGGCGGAACCGAGGTGTACAGAGAATACGGTATCAGAGATTCAAAGGTTACATCAACATAAGTAAACCAAACATAATCAACATAGATAAATAAGTTTGAAATAGAATACTTATTACAATCATCCGAAAATATCAAAATACGGCTACAGCGTTTGGGATACTAAGGAATTAACAAAAGCAAAATAAATTCCATGCAAGTAATCCACGTAGCCAAGCAAGCATAACGTCATAAAGGTAACCTCAAATCCCTGAAAAGCGTTAAAATACGACGTCAACATAAAGTTGGTGAATTATTCGCAATAATTAATAACAAACATAATAGTATAAAAGTTTCAATATGTTTTGACCCAAAAATGATATGATTTGAAGATAAGTCATTTGAAAAATGATGTTTCAAATTATACGTGGAGTATACAAAACCTTTTGATAAAATACTCATACATATACCATAAAAATACCATAATCATTTCATAAAAATAGCATACTGGATAGATAATAGCTTTAGGAACAAACGATACACCTGAACCATAACAATACTGGCAACTAACCCCACCTAGTGTCTTAAGCTAGGTTGTCCTCGAAAATCAACGGTCATAACATTACTAACACGGACAGGGCGCATCCATCATCCATCGTGTTAGAAATGAGGGTTTGTTAGACCCATATAGCGCTATATATACGAACCAGCGGCTAAAAGCTAACAGGTGTGTATAAGGGGCCTCGTACTACCACAAAGGCGGTACAAGTTTGGGTAAGACTCATCTAAAGCATCCATATCCATAATACATACTCATAATATATATAACATAAAAATACATTTATACAACGCTAATCATGCCCAAAAAGTGTAAACAGGTAAAAAGGGCAGCGAATAACTCACTGAATAGCAAAGCAATCCAAACACGATATGTCGGGAAATAATCAGATAAGGTCAAGCTTCCACGTCTAAGTGCCCTAAACATCACGTAAATAAACAGGTCTAAGTATCTCTAAGTCTAGTGGGGTATGCCTTAACGATTAACGTTTTATACGGGTTTTAAAACGACCAACAGGAACATCGATTTAACAGGATTACAAACGTTTCGAAAAGTCCGGCAAGTTAGTTACGTATCACGTAACTAGAAGTTACGCAACACGTAACTCAATTACGTGACAAAGGGTTAATTACGTGATAAGGAGTTACGGGATTCAGAAGTTACGTGATTCAGGTCATAGTTACGTGATTCAGGTCATAGTTAGGTGATTCAGGTCATAGTTACGTGGTTCAGGTCATAGTTACGTGGTCCAGGTCATAGTTACGTGGTCCAGGTCATAGTTACGTGGTTCAGGTCATAGTTACGTGGTCTAGGTCATAGTTACGTGGTCCAGGTCATAGTTACGTGGTCCAGGTCATAGTTACGTGGTCCAGGCCATAGTTACGTGGTCCAGGTCATAGTTACGTGCTCAGTTACGTTCACGTAACACAGTTACGTGACGTAACTGGGTTTTTACGAAAAACTACATTCGGGATTCGATTTCTGAGTGTTTTAGGTGTCAAAATCATCCCATATTGGAACCCTATGTCCAGAATACGTTTAGGACAATAACCCTCAATAAAATCCGAGTTTTGATGGTGAAAAGTGGTATTTTCGTGTTTGAATAAATAAAATAAAGTTTAAAACAAAATCTATAGAAAACTTACCCGATCGAAACGAAAATTGGAGGAATGATAGAGGTGAATACGGTGAACAATAATCAAGCTTCGAAATTGAATTCCGACGGTCGGATCTCTAGATAATTTAGAGAGAAGTGTGGGTGTTTGTGTGTGTTTTTAGAGAGATAAAGTGAAAGGTGAGAATAGTGAGGATGAGTAGGTGAAAATGGATGAGACAAAATGGGTATAAGACAAAAAGTTGGTGTCTAATAAGACAAATAGTTGGTAGGGACGATTTTTGTAATAGAATTCTCCCATAGGACTAGTTTTGTAATAAAATTTCTGAAAGGACTAAAATTGTAATACTTTTTAAACGTTAATCTTAATCGTATAAATAAGGCATAATACCCCTAAACTTATCATAAGAGCATACTAGACTTATACTAAAGGCACTTAGAACTAAACGTTCCCGACATAACGATTCGAACCACATAAAATACAAATACGATACTCATAAAATACGAGAAATACGAATACGATAAAACATAAAGGGATACAATAGGGTCAAAACATAAACATAAATAAATAAAACGAATACGGGTCGATAGAAGTATACCTAGAAATTCGCGAATGTCACAGTTTTTTTATTTTCTTCTCGTTTCAAAATAAATTCATGTAAACGTAGACACGTCTTAACAATATGTCCTTCACATCGACAGTAATAGCAAGTCCTTGGATCATTTGAATTGACCTCCGGAGCTTGAGAAGTTTGAATCTTCACTTGACTATCATTTTGATGTGAAGCAGCCTTAGGTGTTTCTGTTTTCAAGATTTTAGGTGACAAAACTTTAGATTCATCGTTCGAGTTTTGACCCTTAGTGAAAATCTTGGTCATTGGGGTTTGAGCGATAAAAACAGGTTTGTTTTCAACAATGATTTTTGTTTTCCCCTTTGACCTTGCATATTTTCCAAGTTATATGTCAAGGCGCAATTGGGTCCGAACATCAAGTTTATGCATTGGCTCAATAAATCATCATAAAAAAAAATATATTAAGAAAATCATTTGATCACCATACTGAACAAGTGGTAATAAGAGTTAAAATTTCTACGTTCATAAAAACAAAATAAAACTCATATATGTATTAAAATTAATCAACCCTTACATTAATAGTGTCACACCGCACATGAATGGGTCTTTTTTAAATCTACAGCACATGAAGAATTGAATTTTTTTTATAATTTTTATTAGAAGTATCAAGTAAGAATGATAACATGATACATGGCATATGGATTTGTAAAATTTAGGAGTACGTTAATGTGCAAGTTGTCATACTAAAATGGTTTAAGGCAATAAATATGAAAACACCAATTAGAAATAGATAATTCGTAGTTAGATCTAACAAACAAGTTGATTCCTTTCACATGATCAATAATAAACGCCCTTAATGCTCGTTAATAGTATACACTAATCAATATTCTCTTGTTTTCTAGGATCATGATCATATAGATCACTTAGCATACGTAATCATATTCCAACGTTTGATTCGTTATAATGGTTCATGCATTTCGGTCTGAATTGATCTTCTTAGGTAATAGAAAATAAGAGATCCCCTTCATATGTTCAAAACATAAACTTTAACAAATGTTTGTGAAAATCAAATACTTTAGATCTTGCTAAGGCTCTTTATGTTTTAACTTCTAAACCGTATCCTACACGGTTGTGTAGTTCTTAATACTCAACTTAAAATAATAATAATAATAATAATAATAATAATAATAATAATAATAATAATAATACTTTAGATCTTGCTAAGGCTCTTTATGTCATAGTTTAAGGACTGAAACAGAGTGGAGAGGGTTGACTAAGTTGTTCTTGTTTATGTTAAATACATCCCTACATTGATAAGTTAAAAATCACTTTAATTTCCTACTCATGTCAAGCTTTTCCATTTTTAACTCCTTTCATCGCTCTTTTATTTTAATTGCTTTTTTTTCGTCATCAGAATAATAATGTCTTCTATAAAAGAGTTTCAATATCTCAAAATCTCACTAGATGATATAAAATCTGCTACCAAAGACTTTCCGGATTGCATCGGTGAAGGTGGATTCGGGAAGGTTTATAAAGGCGAGCTTCGCCTATCCACGGGGCTCACTACCATGGTTGCAATAAAAAAGTTAAATAGCTCAGTTGGGCAAGGAGCCCCTGAGTTTTGGAGAGAGATCATGTTGCTTACTAGATACAAACATGAAAATCTCGTGTCTCTTTTAGGCTTTTGTGATGAGGGTCGTGAGAAGATCCTCGTATATGAGTATCTACCTAACAAAAGTCTCGACTTGTATCTTAGTAGCACCACTCTTTCTTGGAATCAGCGCCTTCGTATATGTTTAGGGGCTGCGCATGGACTACATTATCTTCATGAGCCTTTTGAGGGGAGTCAACAAAGAGTCCTCCATCGCGATATCAAAAGCGGGAACATATTGTTGGACCAAAATTGGAAAGCAAAGATTGCCGACTTTGGTTTATCCAAATATGGCCCTGCTAACCAAGAACATACTTTTCTTTATTCCACCGATGTAGGCACGTTGGGGTATTGTGATCCGTTATATATGCAGACTGGCCAGTTAACAAAAGAGTATGACGTTTATTTCTTTGGTGCTGTTTTGTTTGAAGTTATTTGTGGAAGACCCTGTGTACAAAAATACAAAAATGGTGTTTCATTTTTGACAGAACTTGCCCGGAAACGCTATGAAGAAAAGAAACTAGATACTATTATCCATGATAACCTGAAAGGCCAAATCTCTCCACTGTGTTTAGAAAGGTTCTCAAAAATTGCTTATCAGTGTTTGCGGATAGATCACTGATGTGTAAAATCGAGTCTTAAATTTAACCGACTATTTCACGCAATTACACACTTATAGGCAGTGGACCTATTCGTATGTAATATAGTTTAATAGTAAGTATAGGTTCGTTCGCAGGGACTAATTTGTTTTTATGTTCGAATAAATAATACTAAGAGTATTTGGGGGTTTTTATCGTGACTAAAATTGCAAGTAATTGAGTAAAAAGTGTGATTAATTAAAATCGATTGAAAGATTAATTGATGTAATCAAATAAAGAGAATATATGCTTGTTTGACACTTCACCTATTTTCCGTTAATTCTACGAGATCGATTGTTGTTTCAACTTCTAATATATAATAAAAGTCCTTCCGAATCTTTTACTAACTTTAATTATTGCTACTTACACCGTTCCTTCCGAATACAGTTAATAAATATTAATAATTAAGCAATAAGTATCAAGCCTGTTTTTAGTGATTTAACCTTATAGAGTTTCCTTCCGAATAACTCCTCTAATTATCAAGTCCTTCCGAATCTTAATACTTAGACCTACTCACTTAAATTTAATTACCTAAATTGTTATTACTAAGTCCTTCCGAATCTTAATAACTTTAAACCGATTATAGACCGACCGATTATTTCATAAAACTTATCTAACCTATCTAGATTCCTTCTGAATACCTAGAATGTTGATTAAACAAATTAAATATAAACAACTATGATAACATATTAAAATCTAAGCAAATAAGGATCGACGATTAAACACAAAAACATAAAACAACCGAAAACGTTAAATAAACTTCAAATAGGATCCGTTGTTCAAACAAGCATAACGAGTGTTTAGCTACTCATAACGTGGTCTGAAAAAGTAATTAAAGTGTTAGAAAACATGCTGGAAAAATAATGAAAACAAGGAAAGAACAAACGATGGAAATCGCCGAAAGTGTCGTGATCGCCGATTGCCGAAAATATGATCTTCCTTGCCTTGAAAACTTGCTTCTAAACTTAATAACAGCTCCAGAGACGTGAGAATAATACTGAATAATTTTCTGGACGATTTTGATGTTGTATTTATAGGCAAAATCAAGGTGGAAATCGTTTTCGACTCAAACTCCAATTTCTTATGCTTATCCAGACAGGTGCGCAACACCACTTCCATAGGTGCGCAGCACCGGGCATTTTCCGTGTCAAAAACCAACTCAAATTCCTCTAGGTGCGCAGCACCCATACCCCAGGTGCGCAACACCTCCTTAGCTTCTCCGTAATCTCGTCATTTAAGCTCATTTCTTCACTCCTTTCCACTTTCCGATCATGTAAACCTGTAAAATAGATAAAAACACTTTTCCACACGATTAAATGTAAAAACCTATCCTATCCATCATGTTTACTATGAAAACCGACACAATATCGCATAGAAATATCTATATAAATATGCGATATCAAATCCCCCCCAAACTTGCCTTTTTGCTTGCCCTCAAGCAAAAACTGTTTTCAAATTAATTATCAAAGCCAAAAATAAACATAACCAAACTCCTCACGATTTTTATTGGAAGTAAAATCACACAAACTCTCAAACTAATCTAAAAGGTGTGTAACGTATTCTGTAGAATCGCTCAATTGCTCAGTCATGGTGAATATTCTATCATAGGCTTGATAAAGTATCACTTCTCCACCACTAGAGTCTAGATACAACTAAACGGGGACTTTTATTCGGGTTGTAATATACAGGTAAAGGCATGTGAATAATATATAATGGAGTGTAAATGGGTTAAAAAAATATAAACTTAAATTAAGTCCGAACTAAATAAAATCTCTAACGTACGGGATTGCTCAATTTTCCTTCAACTTAAACTTTTCTTTTTCTTTTCCTCCAAATATACATGTATCGTAAATAATACACGACTCATAATACACTACTTCGCTTAAAATCCACAACTAATTTTTTTTCGCTTTTCTGTTTTTTTTTTCGATTTTTTTTTCTTTTTCACTTTTTTTTTTCTTCTTTATTTTTTTCTTTAGCCTAGTACATGCCTTACAAAATAATTTTTTCTCGTGGTAAGTACACATGCTCAAAAGGCTAATATTCACTATATATATATATATATATATTTTTCTATTTCTCCAAATACAATAGTAATACAAGGCAATAATAAAACTTTTCTCCAATGCCTTAATAAACTTCAACTTAACTTCATATATAATAGCAATCATATAACTTAGTTCGGAACTAATCTAAAAAGAAACGAAATTAAGGCGAGTGTACAAAATAATATAGTAGTGTTTAGAAACGAAACGGTTTAGGCGCAAATTGGTTTACTAGAGTTTCTAACACTAAAAATAAGTGTTACAAGGGTTAAACGGAAAATATATAAAAATATAAAAAGAAACGAAAAGGCTAATCAAATGGGTTAATCCTAATTGCCCCTATCATAGTACCAAAATCACACTAAGTTACCCTAATGTAATTGCTCATATGTGGTCTCGAAATGTATAACAATGTCAAGTTCTAAAGTCATCAACCATCGGCACACTCAAAGAAACGAAAAAGTAGCATTAAAAATGAATGCTTTCAAAGGCTCAAAAATCTCACTATTTTTCTGAGTGGGGTAAAAATGCGTCTGGTTATGCTTACAGTTTAAGGTATTTACCGACTAGACACGTTATATTTTTTTGGTTTTTTCAATTTTTTTCGATTTTTTTGGATTTTCTGTTTTTTTTTCTGACTCAAACATGTACAACAACAACATATTTCAACACGATGGAAACTAAGCTAAGGGTCGAAAAATAAAAGGTAAAATTTCCCGATGACCCCCCCAAACTTAAGTAACACATTGTCCCGAATGTGTGTACGACTCAAAACTAAGGGAAATTTACAAAAAACTATTCTAAAAAAAAATAAAATAAAAATAAAATACAAAAATAAAAGAAAGGTAGAAAGAATAGAACCCGTTGGTGTAGTGTGAAAATATGGCGGTGGAATGCGGTTCGCTGAACTTACTGCCAGGCTTATGAGCGGGTGCTGAACTTACTGCCAGTCTTAGAAAAAACTAAAAAAAATATCAACCACACATGTTAGAAAAGAAATAAAAAGAAAAATAATAAACATACAGATTACGACGAATATAAAATAGTCTTACTATTTCTTCTAATAAGAAATAGTATAAGGTACATAATAAGTTCATAACATCACAATACATAAAGAGAATACAAATCACTCATCGTCACTGTCTGGCTGATCCTCCGGTGGTGTGCTGGATGGTACCCGGGATATGGCTCCGGATAGTAGTAGGCGGGCGGAGCAAACGGAGGGTATGGGGCTGGATGCTGCTGCTGATATATATACTCCAAGGATGACTGGTATCGATCCTGAAAGTACTGCTCCCGCTGCTGGTAGTGATCCCATCTTCGGTCCGACTGAGCGTTGTCGAACTGAAGTCTGTGCAACCCGGCCAAAACCTGATCCTGAAAGTCCACCTGTGATAAAGCCCGTCGCCTCGGGGCCGGAGCTGGAGCTAGAACATCATCAACTCGACCGAAAGCAGCCAAACGCTTGCCGGATGGGTGAAGAATCCCAACTCGGAGCATATCCGCCTGCCCGTAAGCCTTGCAGTGAACCGCTGGTGAGCACATCTGGATGTTGGCCGCTGTGGCCACCCCTAACTCTCGTGCAATGCGGGTAATGAAATGCCCGCAAAGCATCTTGCTTGAATCCGTCTGTCCCTCTCCCTTTTCTGCCATATGCCTCGCTAACGCCCATGGGACGTTAATAAACCGGGTGGGATCTCTAGCACTGAAAGCATGTAAAACCCACAAATCCTCCGTGTAACACTTGTCGTGGTGTGTATCACGGTGGAAGAAAGAGTAAGAAATCATCTTATGCAGAAGCCGTAGTGTGGGGTCCTGAACATCCTTAGCGCGGCTGGATCTGGGGTGATATCCCTCCAACCCCGATAAAGCTAACTATGCCGCATCGGCATCAAAACCCAGAATATCTCGCTCCGCATCCGAGAAATAGGCTACCATCAAAGCCTCGTTACCTGCCTCACTAGCAGTCAACAAACCTGTCAGTCGACCAAAATCAATAACCGATACCTGGTGTTCCTCTCCGCCTAAGCGGAAGGATATCAGAGGCGCGGTCAGGAAGGTCGCGTCGGTGAACTCCTTCGAGATCTCAAGAGAACAATAGAACTCGAGTACCCACTCTCTGAACACTGGCTCCTCGGTCTTCCAGGCTCGGCCCCAGATCGGAATGTGACGCTGGGCAGAGCAGCTGTGTGTAGTCATATACTCTCTCAAATCCACAGGAATTTCTCGCAAGAAATTCCAATCCACGGTACGAGGTGCAGCAACTGAACGATCTCGTAATGACGCAAGTTTGTTGTTGAGTTTTATCCTTCTGTCAGCTGAGCATCCCGGCCAAAGTAACCATGGGTGGCGCTCGGGCGCCATAATCGGCGCATTTAGGGAAGCGTGAGATTGTGGCCGAGCTCTACGGCTACCCTCTCCTTCCTCTTGTACGGCTGCCCTCTTTCCCTGCACAACACAAAATCAACAAAACAAACAGCAAGTAACACGTGAGAAACACGAAAGAAGCGACCAGCAGCCGGAAAACAGGCCGGTGCCGCGCACCTAGGCGGCGGTGCTGCGCACCGGCGGCTGTTTCCGGCCAAAATCCGCCTGAAACCTGGTCGTAATCCATAAACAATACCTCAAACCTGTTTTATTCATCAATCCTAACCCTATTATGCAATCAATTTCATGTTTTTAGGACGAATTAAGAAAACCCTAGAAATTTCCCCAAATCAATTTAACCTAATTGAAAACGAAATCGAACGAATTAAAGAGTTTAGGGAGGAGAAACATACTCGTCTCGACATATCAGTAAGTTAACGAGTAAAAATGATGAACAATCGATGGTTTTATGTGTGTGTGTTCGTCGGTCGCTGCTGTTGTTATAAAATGTGTGTGTGTGCTGGGTGAATAAAATTAAAACAAGATATAGGACCTGAACAGACTCGAGGTGCGCAGCACCTAGGGAGGGGGTGCTGCGCACCGGGAGCATTTTTTTGTGATTTTTTCGTTTTTTTCGATTTTTTTTGTATTTTCTGACTTTTTCTTGGTACCTAACTAAACAAGCTGCAAAAGAAGAACGTTAAAGAGTTCTAAAAAAAAATAAAATAAAATAAAATAATAAAAAAAATAAAACGAAGAAAAAGGAAAGAAACAAACTCGGGTTGCCTCCCGAGAAGCGCTAATTTTTTGACCGAGTCGTTAGCTTGACTCGAGATGCCTCTTTATTAGGCGTTGATGGAAAAGAATCCATCCTCAATCATCAGTCCGTTTTCATTGTCTTCTTCGTGGTATAGCTTGACTCGTTGCCCAGAAACGATGAATGGTTGTCCGCCTTCTCTCCACAACTCTACATAGCCGGAGGCGTAGGCCTGTTTGACGGTGTACGGTCCTGTCCACTTCGAGCGTAATTTAGGAGCCTTGAATTTGTACTTTGATTGAAATAAAAGTACTTTATCGCCCTCTTTGAATTCTTTACGACGAATTTTACGGTCGTGGAATTCCTTAGTTCTCTCCTTGTAAAGGCAGGAACTTTCGTAAGCCTGTAACCGTAATTCATCCATCTCGTGAAGTTGAAAGAACCGCAAATCTTTTGCTAAGTCAATGTCAATATCGCAGAGCTTCAATGCCCAGTACGCCTTATGCTCGATTTCCACCGGAAGATGACACGTTTTCCCGTAGAGTAGTCGATACGGGGTGGTTCCAATTGGTGTTTTATACGCCGTCCTGAATGCCCACAATGCGTCCTCCAGCTTCCTTGACCATATATTTGGATTATTGTTGACCGTCTTTTCCAAAATTCTTTTGATTGCGCGGTTTGTATTTTCCACTTGCCCGCTAGTTTGAGGATGATACGAAGTTGCAAACCGGTGATTTACTCCATATCTTTTCAAAGCTTTTGCAAGCTGAGCGTTGGCGAAGTGGCTTCCTCGATCACTGATTAATGCCTTTGGCACTCCAAACCTACAAAATAAACTTTTAAGAAAATCAACAACCACGTTAGCGTTGTTAGTCGGTAATGCTTTAGCTTCAACCCATTTAGAAACATAATCTACAGCAACTAGAATGTAAATATTTCTATTTGAGGGTTTGAACGGGCCCATAAAGTCGATTCCCCAGATATCGAAAACTTCACAAACTTGGATCCCTTGCTGTGGCATTTCGTCCCGCTTCGTGATATTCCCTTGGCGTTGGCATGCGTCACAAGTGTTTACGAGAGTATAGGCCTCCTTGAAAATTGTTGGCCAATAGAATCCTGTATCATAGACCTTTTTCCCAGTTACCGTTGGTCCGTAATGTCCTCCGGTGGGTCCATGATGGCATTCGTTCAAAATTTTGCGAGTTTCTTCTCCGTGTACACATCTGCGCACCATCCCATCAGCACATCTACGGAACAAGTATGGCGAGTCCCAGTAGTAGTACTTTGAATCCGAAATAAGTTTCTTCCTCTGTTGATAGGTTAGGTCTTTGTTGATGACTTTTCCGACTATATAGTTCGCAATGTCCGCGAACCATGGGATGTAGCTGTCCGTGTTACTGATATAGGCCAGCATTTCCCCCGGAAAAGCGTCATCTATGTCCTCTTCCTTCAACTCCCCCAAACTTGGGTTCTCCAATCGGCTCAAATGGTCCGCAGCGACATTTTCAGCCCCTTTCTTGTCCTTGATTTCGATGTCAAATTCCTGCAACAATAAAATCCAACGAATTAATCTCGGTTTAGCATCTAATTTAGCAAATAAGAATTTTAAAGCAGAATGATCCGTGAAAACAATTGTCTTGCTCATCACTAAATATGAACGGAATTTATCAAAGGCAAAAACAACAGCCAAAAGTTCCTTTTCCGTAGTGGTGTAATTCTGTTGGGCTTCGTTCAGTGTTTTAGTGGCGAAGTAGATAGGTCGAAAATGTTTATCGATCCGTTGCCCCAAAACAGCTCCTACTGCGAAATTACTGGCGTCACACATTAGCTCGAAAGGTTGAGACCAATCCGGTGCTACCAAAATAGGTGTATTGGTGATCCGGTCCTTGAGTATCTCGAAAGCTTGTAAACAGTCCTCCGAAAAGTTGAAAGCTACCTCCTTCTCTAAGAGTTTCGTCATAGGACGAGTAATCTTGGAGAAATCCTTGATAAATCTTCGGTAGAATCCGGCATGTCCCAAAAAACTCCGAATTGCTTTCTCGTTCGTCGGTGGTGGTAGTTTGGCAATGACCTCGATCTTCGCTTTGTCTACCTCTATCCCAGCTTTTGAGATTTTGTGTCCCAATACTATTCCCTCTCGAACCATGAAGTGGCATTTCTCCCAGTTGAGGACCAAGTGTGCTTCCTCGCATCTTCCCAACATCTGATCTAAATTCTTCAAACAGTTGTCGAAAGAATCTCCGAAAACTGAAAAGTCGTCCATAAACACTTCCATTGTCCTCTCCACCATATCCTGAAAAATGGCTAGCATACACCGTTGAAAAGTGGCGGGTGCGTTGCATAGTCCAAATGGCATTCTCCGATATGCGTAGGTTCCGAACGGGCTTGTGAATGTGGTCTTTTCTTGATCTTCGGGATCGATGGGGATCTGAAAGTATCCTGAGAATCCATCCAAGAAGCAGTAGAACTCATTTCCTGCTAGTCTCTCGATCATTTGGTCCATGAACGGTAGTGGAAAATGGTCCTTCCTGGTGGCCTCGTTCAGCTTGCGGTAGTCAATGCAAACTCTCCATCTGGTAACTGTCCTTGTTGGCACGAGCTCGTTCTTCTCGTTCATCACCACGGTCATACCTCCCTTTTTCGGCACACAGTGAATGGGGCTAACCCATGGGCTATCTGAAATAGGGTAGATAATACCTGCATCCAACAACTTCACAACTTCCTTTTTAACGACATCTGTCATATTCGGATTTAGCCGCCGTTGTCTTTGAACAACGGGTTTTACATTATCATTAAAATTTATTTTATGTTTGCAAAAATCGGGGCTAATTCCGGGTATGTCAGATATACGCCAAGCAAAGGCCTTTTTATGACCTTTAAGGACTGTCAATAATCGAGCTTTTTCGTCACCCGAAAGTGATGACGAAATAACAACCGGTAGTAAATTAGTACCTTCAAGAAAAGCATATTCTAAATGTACCGGTAATTGTTTTAGCTCCAAGTCGGTTGGTGGTGACTCGATTGAAGATTTGATCCTCATGCTTTGGTCCAACTTCAGTTCTTCCTTGACTTCCACTTCCACTTCGTCGATCTTCTCGTCTTTCAACTCCTCCTCCAAGCTAGTTTCTATCTCGAGAATTTCCTGCCAATCTAATTCATCAAACACATCAATCCGAAAACAGGTTTCATCAGTAGAATAGGAATGAGTCATAGCTCTATCTAAATTAAAAACAATTCTTTCATTCCCAACCCCTAATGAAATTTGCCCATTTTTAACCCGAATAATTGCGTCAGCAGTGTTTAGGAATGGTCGTCCAAGGATTAGTGGAACGGAGACATCCTCATCCATCTCTAAAATCATGAAATCAACCGGAAAGGTGAATTTTCCCACGTTCACTAGCATGTTCTCAGCAATTCCTAATGGGTACTGAAATGATCTGTCTGCTAGTCGAATGCTCATCCTGGTTGGTTTTAACACTCCAATGGCGAGTTTAGCATAAAGTGAATACGGCATCAGGTTTATGCTAGCTCCTAAGTCTGCTAAAGCGCTGCAACTGTAGGTATTACTGAAGTTGCACTGAATCAGAAAGCTCCCTGGATCATCCAACTTGGGTGGTATCGTGTTCTTCACCAAGGCTGAACATTCTGTGTTTAGGAATGCGGCTTGCTCCTCCGATGGCTTTCCTTTGTTTGTGACCAATTCCTTGATGAATTTAGCGTAATTTGGCATACCTGCAATCAAATCTATAAGCGGAACGTTAATATTAACAGATTTGATCATGTCACAAAATTTACCGTAATGCTCCCTCATTCTTGCTTTTCGTAATCGTTGAGGATATGGAACATGAGGCTTGTAAGCTTTGATTGGAACTTCCTCTACTGGCTCAGGTGTCGTGGTCTTGGTCTGAACTGGTGGTGCCTCGTCCTCATCGTCATCGATCTCGAAATCATCAATTACGGGTTCAGCAGACAGGTGCTGCGCACCCCTAGGGAGGTGCTGCGCACCTACGTGATCAAAGGCCCGGTGCGGCGCACCACCAGATGGGTGCTGCGCACCTGTCTGGTCAGAAACTGGGTGCTGCGCACCTGTAGGTTGGTGCTGCGCACCTGGGCTCTGTTTTGCTCCATTTTCGGCTTGATCTCCTCCATAAGTATGTCCCGAGCGTGTATTGATTGCATTTACATGTTCATCTCTGTGTTTTGGACAGGGTGGCATTCCGTCTCGTGTTCCGGGATGTTGATATTTTGGTGCTTGATTAGTGGAAGTGTTTCCTTGATTCTGTGGGCGTGGATTCGGTTGAGTATTGCTTGGTATTTGGCCCGGTGGTCGATTTGAGTTCCGTTCGTTCATCCTGTCGAACCTTCTCTCTAAATCTTGATGTGCTGCCTGCTGATTTCTCAGTCCTTGCTCGATTTGTTCAGTCAAAGTTTTAAATTGTTTACGGGTATCGTCATTGGTTGATTTCTGGGTGTTGATGAACGATTTCAAAAGATCTTTCATGCTTGGATCTTCATCTTCGTCGTATCTTTGTCGTGGTGGGGAGCGAGTGTTATTTCTTTGCCATCCGTTGTCTCGATTGTCACCGCGGTTGTAGTTACCTCCGCGGTTTTGCCAATTTGACCCCCGATTAGGATAACCATACTGTGCATAGCTTGCATCCTCCACTTGATTACACTCACTAGCATAGTGAGGTCCTCCGCATCCTTCACACCCATTCTTCACCAATTGCATGTCCTTCTCCATTCGTCCCATGCGCTTATCAATTCTATCCGCTAGTGTCTTGACCTCTTGAACTACCGAGGATATTTCATGGCTACTCTCAGCTTGAGCAACTTGTCCCCTGTTTCTTCGGCCTCGACCATCATCCCGATACTCCCTTGATAGGCTAATGACCAACTTGTCTTCCATTAGGTTGTATGCTTCGTTAGTGGTTTTGTACATGAAATCTCCTCCTCCAGCTAGATCCAATTCGTTTTGTGACTCCTTGGTTAACCCGTAGAAGAAAATTTCAATGATATGGTCCTTGCCCAGTCCGTGACCATAACAACTTCGCAACAACTCCTTAAGTCTAGCCCATGCTTCAGTGGAAGTTTCTCCATTTTCCTGTCGGAATCCTCTGATATCTCTGAGTAATTTCCTACCCAAGGCGGGTGGGAAAAATCTTTTGATGAAAGCCTCGCGCATTTGCGTCCATGTGGTTATTGAATTTTCGTTAAGCTCCTCGAACCAAACCTTCGCATCTCCGGTGAGAGACGAAGGGAATAACCTCAGTTTGACAGGATCGCCCTTGCCTTGGCCATATTTGAACATCTCACACAGCTCGTTGAACTTTGCTATGTGTTTATGTGGATCTGAATTGTAACGCCCATCGAATGTGTTGTCTTGGATCATCTTGAGATGGTGACCCTTGACAACAAAGTCATCACCCAATTTAGGGGTGGTGATTGCCGACCCGCGGGTGGGTGGCACTGCTACAGCTGCGGCCCGACGGTTCATTGGTGTGTCCAAAGGATCCATAGCTGGTTGCGGTTCCGGTTTGTCTTCACAAAATACTTCTTCAACCTCTGGTTCTGAATCGCTTCCTCCGCTTTCTGACGACGCAATGTCTTCAAACTTGACGGGTGAAACTTGATCAAAATTTGGTGGTGTCTGAAGTGATAAGTTGCCTCTTCTCCTGCCTCGTCTCCTTGATACTCCTGGATTTGATTTTGGACTCGCGAGTGGTAATCCCGAAGCCCTTGTGTTCATCAACTACCTGAAATACCTGAAAAGACAAAAACAAGAAAAGCGTAAAACGTACCGGTGTAATAACAAATAAAAAGTAACTTCTAAGTAAATAAATACTCAAAAGGATCGTATTACAAATTCGAAACAAAAACGAAAAATCAGTCCCCGGCAGCGGCGCCAAAAACTTGATGTGTAAAATCGAGTCTTAAATTTAACCGACTATTTCACGCAATTACACACTTATAGGCAGTGGACCTATTCGTATGTAATATAGTTTAATAGTAAGTATAGGTTCGTTCGCAGGGACTAATTTGTTTTTATGTTCGAATAAATAATACTAAGAGTATTTGGGGGTTTTTATCGTGACTAAAATTGCAAGTAATTGAGTAAAAAGTGTGATTAATTAAAATCGATTGAAAGATTAATTGATGTAATCAAATAAAGAGAATATATGCTTGTTTGACACTTCACCTATTTTCCGTTAATTCTACGAGATCGATTGTTGTTTCAACTTCTAATATATAATAAAAGTCCTTCCGAATCTTTTACTAACTTTAATTATTGCTACTTACACCGTTCCTTCCGAATACAGTTAATAAATATTAATAATTAAGCAATAAGTATCAAGCCTGTTTTTAGTGATTTAACCTTATAGAGTTTCCTTCCGAATAACTCCTCTAATTATCAAGTCCTTCCGAATCTTAATACTTAGACCTACTCACTTAAATTTAATTACCTAATTGTTATTACTAAGTCCTTCCGAATCTTAATAACTTTAAACCGATTATAGACCGACCGATTATTTCATAAAACTTATCTAACCTATCTAGATTCCTTCCGAATACCTAGAATGTTGATTAAACAAATTAAATATAAACAACTATGATAACATATTAAAATCTAAGCAAATAAGGATCGACGATTAAACACAAAAACATAAAACAACCGAAAACGTTAAATAAACTTCAAATAGGATCCGTTGTTCAAACAAGCATAACGAGTGTTTAGCTACTCATAACGTGGTCTGAAAAAGTAATTAAAGTGTTAGAAAACATGCTGGAAAAATAATGAAAACAAGGAAAGAACAAACGATGGAAATCGCCGAAAGTGTCGTGATCGCCGATTGCCGAAAATATGATCTTCCTTGCCTTGAAAACTTGCTTCTAAACTTAATAACAGCTCCAGAGACGTGAGAATAATACTGAATAATTTTCTGGACGATTTTGATGTTGTATTTATAGGCAAAATCAAGGTGGAAATCGTTTTCGACTCAAACTCCAATTTCTTATGCTTATCCAGACAGGTGCGCAGCACCACTTCCATAGGTGCGCATCACCGGGCATTTTCCGTGTCCAAAACCAACTCAAATTCCTCTAGGTGCGCAGCACCCATACCCCAGGTGCGCAGCACCTCCTTAGCTTCTCCGTAATCTCGTCATTTAAGCTCATTTCTTCACTCCTTTCCACTTTCCGATCATGTAAACCTGTAAAATAGATAAAAACACTTTTCCACACGATTAAATGTAAAAACCTATCCTATCCATCATGTTTACTATGAAAACCGACACAATATCGCATAGAAATATCTATATAAATATGCGATATCAATCACACACAACGTCCTTTAATGAGCGAAGTAGTGAAAGAACTTGAAATTGCTCTGCAATTACAAGTACGTTTTATCTTTTCTATATTTTTTATTTTAAGAAGGTGAAATTAAAGTTGGAATACATTCTGCCAATTTAATAACCTTATCACGAATAGAGTATTTATTACCTATACTCCTAGCCGCCGAAGGTCCTAACATTAAGTGAGCAACGGTATTAGCCGGGGGTCACAGGGGACGAAGCTCTCCTTCCAGGACGCCGAAGGCCATGGCGTTTTAGGAACAACGGACTGAGGAAGTTACACTACGGTAATGATGGGACTGATATAGCGCCGTTCATGTCAGGGAGTGGAAACAATTAAAGAAGTATGGCATTAATGAGGGACAAGACAAGGTGAAGGACATCATTTAATGCAAGAGCGCGTGAGGGACAAAGCGCCGTCACGCGTTTCGCAGTTAATGCCCTCCACTGTGGTAATGTACTTGAAAAGCATGGAGTGGAGTGGGTCACATCGATGCAGAACAGGACCACTGGGCAGAGCGACTACCGGACCGGTCCTCCGGTCTATTACCCTTTGGACAAGGACCCAACATTTGTTGTATATAAGAAACATTCTCTTTGTAATAAATTCATTGGTTAACTTAGTAATCAAAAGACACCACTTATATCCTCTCAAGCATTCAATATCTAATACTCATTGTCATACACATTAACTCCTCCAATCATTCAAACGTTAAACAGCATAATAAATGTCAGGGATTGGGTGTTAGTGCCGAGTATTAGAGCGCATTGTCAACATCACCTCCGTCGGTCATAAGACGGAGGTCATAAGCTTCGGAATTTTACTTTAACATTGGCGCCATCCGTGGGACCCCGTTGTTAATCAGCGACAGACCTAGGGAAGACATGGAAAAAGCACTCATAAACCAGCAGGAAGAAGGAATAGCCCAGTCCATTACCCACGAGTCTGCTGAGGACGCGGGGCCACCCCCGCTATTTACTCCAGAAGCGAACGAGCAAGAAAGTCCGATTACACCGGAATTCGTAAGCAAAAACTACAACAGCCTGAAGGCTATGATGAATAGGCACGCTAGGCAGGAGCGTAGGAGAGGAAATCCTCTCGAACTCTCGTACGGAAACTCAGAAGAAATAGAGCTAGAGGAAAGCTCCGCTCGAAATGGTCTCTCAAACCAAAGCAGGATGCTACGATCCGGAAGAGTGTCCGAGGAAGGGTTGGTGATGACAGGACGGGACAACGGACCAACTGGGACGTTTGTTAACCTCCTTAACGCCCAATAACATCCAAACCAAAGCGGTCGACCAGAAGGAGGGGCCTTTAACTTCGGCTTATCACGCCCTCAAACTCCGTTGCTCCCTTACCAGCCGGTTCAGCCGTTACGTGGGCCACAACCGAGTATGGGAGTCCCGCCTTATTTTTGGCAACCTCCTCCCATTGTTCAGCAACCTCCTTCCATTGTTCAGCAACCTCCTTTCATTGTTCAGCAACCTCCTTTCGTTGCTCAGCAGCCTCCTCCCATTGTTCAGCAACCACCTCCCGTGGTTCGGCAGCCATCCCCCGTTGATGTGGAGGACCTTACCAAGCCGTACCAAAGATCGAGAAATACTAAATTCACAAAACGAATAGCTAACTTCAAATTCCCTCCAAGGATAAAGATGCCCACCAATGTTAAGATGTATGATGGTTCGCAGGATCCGGACGACCATCTAAGTGTCTTCTCCGGGGCTGCGGAGGTGGAGCAATGTTCTATGCCCGTGTGGTGTCATATGTTTGTCCAAACTCTGTTAGGATCAGCACGACTCTGGTACGATAGTTTGCCCACAGAAAGTGTGGACAACTTCGAAGACCTACAGCAGGGGTTTAGAAACAATTTTATGCAGCAACGGAGGTGCGAAAGGAAGTCAGTGGAAATGCATAACATTAAGCAGAGGGAACAAGAAAGCCTTAGGGCCTTTATTGAACGTTTCAACAAAGAAAGTTTGGAAATCAAAGGAGCTACGGAAGACATGCGGGTCTCTGGATTTATGCATGCCATAAAGAACACTCAGCTCATCGAAGCCCTGAATAACAAGGTCCCGGACACCGTGGAAGATATGATGACGAGGGTAAGAGATTTTATCAGAGGAAAGGAAGCAGCTAACCTCAGCCGAGAAACGAGTTCTAGCAAGACGTACAGGGACGACAAGAGCTGGAAATCGGGAAGTAACACCCGACCGGAGGGTCCTGGACCTCATAGAAATGATGGGAAACAACCGGAGCAGCGTAATAAGGGTCCATATTCGAACCCCCACCCATCCGCTACCTCCGGTACAAATTATCGACGAAAGGAAGTTTTCACGGCACTTACGAAGACCCCTTGTGAGATCTTATCCACGGAGCCTGTAGGAAAGAATTTCCCAGCTCCTCATCCGATGTTGGAAAATAAGGAAAGAAAAGTGTCCGACAAATTCTGTGAATTCCACTTAGATCACGGACACAATACTAACGATTGTTACCATCTGAAAAGAAGGATCGAGGAGGCGGTCAAGTCAGGAGAGCTTGCTCACCTGATCAAGGATATTAAGAAGGGAGCTCAAGGAAACAGGAACAACCGAAGGAAGGAGGAGAGAGCTCCGGGAGCCAAAACGCAGGCTATCAACATGATAAATAAGGACTCATTGCCGCTAAAGAGGAAGGAACCAGACCCAGCTTGGATGAATCAAGAGATAGCATTCCCTCCCCGGAGCGAATGCTGTCCCACCGTAGACCCTATTATAGTGGAAGGACGGATGGGAAATGCTATCATTCCAAGAGTATACATAGATACCGGAAGTTCAACAGAGGTCATTTATGAACATTTTTTCCGACAACTCAGGAAATCAGTCCAAGCACGGATTAGAAAGCCGGAGTCAGCACTCCAAGGATTCAACAACGAGACGATGTGGCCCCTGGGGGAAATAACTCTCCCCCTGACGTTGGGAGAGTATCCGCGTATGAGGACTGAATGGATGAATTTCGCAGTTATCCAGACACCAGCCCCATTCGACGTTATCCTAGGGAGGCCCGGGTTATACCAGTTAGGGGCAGTACCGTACGTATATGATCTTGTCATTAAAAGCCACAAGGAGGAGGACATGATCTACGATATTGAAGGACTTTTCGGAAACTGAGAAGCATCAATATGAAGTTGAATCCCAAGAAGTGTACCTTTGGAGTGGTGGAAGGAAAGTTCCTCGGTACGTTATAACGGAAAGAGGCATCAAAGCATGCCCTGACAAAGTCAAAGCCATTTCGAAATGAAGTCTCCTGGGACATTGGAGAGGTGCAAAGCTGAATGGGAGGTGGCAGGCTTAAGCCGGTATCTCTCAAGTCAGCCGAACGCTCCCTACCTTTCTTCAAGGCACTGAAAAAGAGTATTAATGCGACTGATTTCGTATGGACGGCCGAGGCCGAAGATCCTTCCAAGAATTGAAAACGGTACCTAACACAGTTGCCAGCCTTGGTGGCCCCAACGAAGGAAAAGAATTGTTCGTGTACCTAGCAGCCTCCCAACACTGTAAGCGCAGTATTAATATCGGAGGAAAGCGGGAAACAAACGCCTGTGTACTTTTGAGCAAAGCCCTACGAGCGGCAGAGTTAAACTACCCTCCGATGAGAAGCTGGCCTTGCACTCATACATACGGCAAGGCGGTTGCCACGGTATTTTCAGGCTTATCCAATTGTAGTCATGACAGAGCTACCCATCAAAGACATATTGCAACCCCGGAAAGGTCGGGAAGACTGGCAAAGTGGGCCAAGAGCTAGGGGCTTATTCGATAGAATATAGACTAGACAGTCCAGAAAGGTCAAGTCCTGGGCCAGACTTCATAGACTGAGTACCCAATGCCCCCGCCGCCACCCATGAATCAGCAAGAAGAGAAAAAAGCATCGCTTTCACCCCCACCGGAGGATGAATTATGGTTTTTATACACCAATGGGGCCTCTAGCAGTTCAGGATCAGGAGCTGGTATGGTCCTAATCAGTCCTACGGGAGAAGAATTCACATATGATGTAAAATTATCCTTTGAAAGTACAAACAATGAGGGGGAATACGAAGCTTTGCTGGCTGGCCTGCGGATTGCGATTAAAATGAAGATACAAGACCTTGAGGTTAGGGTAGACTCGGCCCTAGTGGCTAACCAGGTAAGGGGAGACTTTGTAGCCAAGGATGAGAATATGGCAAAATATAAAGGGCTGGTGATCACCCTAATGACGAGCCTCAGGTACTTCAATATTCGGCAGATTCCAAGGGGAGAAAACGCCAAGGCCGATGCGGCCAGTAAAGTGGCGTCACTCGCATACCCGAAGGGGCAAAAGAATATTTTGGTAGAGGTTTTGAGTCGTCGAAGTACGGAAGTAGAAATGGTAGGTGCAGTCGTGGAAGACACTGACCCCAACTGGATGACTCCCATCATCCACTATCTCAGGACCGGAGCCGAACCCAATGATAAGAAAGAAGCAAGGCGGTTAAGAATGAAGCTTCCCATGTATACACTCGTTGAGGGAACGTTGTACAAAAAAGCCTTTCTTATGCCATTACTCAGGTGTGTAGGCCCGAAAGAGGCTAACTATGTGATCAGGGAAGTACACGAAGGGGCCTGCGGCATGCATTCAGGACCGCGAGCCGTGGTGGCAAAAATAATCAACCTAGGGTATTATTGGCCTTCCATGTATCGAGATGCTACCGAAGAGATCCAAAAGTGCCAAAGCTGCCAAAGGTATGCCCCGGTACCCAAGCAACCCAAAAACGATATGATTTCAGTCACATCGGCATGGCCGTTTCATCAATGGGGCATAGATATCGTGGGGCCATTTCCGGTCTCCAGCGGAGGAGTCAAGTTCTTGATAGTGGCCATTGATTATTTCACCAAGTGGATAGAAGCGAAGCCTCTAGCCTCTATCTCAGGCTCACAGGTAAAGAAATTTGTCTGGGAAAACATAGTATGTCGTTTTGGCTTGCCAGGGATCATTATCACAGATAACGGAAATCAATTCGCTGACAACCCGTTTAAATCACGGTGCCAAGAGATGAGGATCCAACAAAATTTCACGTCCGTGGCTCATCCCCAGGCAAATGGCCAGGTGGAACGAGCCAATAGGAGCCTGGTAGAAGGGATAAAAATAAGGTTGGATAAAGAAGAAGGCAAATGGTTGGACCAAGTGTCTCATGTACTATGGTCACACCGGACAATGGTAAAAACCAGCAACGGCGAGACTCCCTTCAGCTTGGCATATGGAACGGAAGCTGTTATACCTACGGAGATAGGGATGCCAACGGCGAGAACGAATCCAGGATTGCGGGAGAGAAACGACGAGGAACTACGCCTCAACCTGGACATTGCTGAGGAGAGAAGGGAAATCGCAGCTATACGGGAAGAGAAGTATAAGAGACTGATAGAAGGGTATTACAACAAGAGAGTAAACCCAAAAACCTTCAAAAAGGAAGAGCTGGTTTTAAGAAAAAACGAAGCGAGCAGGCAGAAAGATGTAGGGAAGCTAGGCCCGACTTGGGAAGGCCCCTATCGGATCAGAGAGGTCCTAGGGAACGGATCTTATGAATTGGAGGAAGTGGGAGGAAAACACATTCCATGCACATGGCACGGAAACCTGCTACGAAAATGTTACATCTAGAATTAATAGAAGAAATACTTCTGAATGATGTAACAGATATAATTTTTATTATTATATGAAAAATATATGCATCTATCCCTCGAATAGGGATAGAAGTTTTCACATCCACTAGTCTGAACGTATATCCTGGTGTAGATAAATATAATAAAAAGAGTCGATGCACTCTTCTGGGGGGGACGCTTCCCAGCTTAACAAGCATACATACGTACATACATACATGTATATGATATAAAAAAAAAAAAAAAAAGGATATAAAACAGAAACATGGGAAAAACGCGTGCATTGACCCTACCGTATTGGAAATAAAGTACACGAAACCATGGAAACAAATGATGCAAGAGTTATAAAAACTAAAATATTACATATAATAACAAAGCTTTAGGGGAAGTCATTCGGCCGCCGGTCCAGAGGGTTCTATCCTTACTAGCTCTTCCACAGAGAGCTCCGAGCTTCGGCTGAGCGCCTCCAGATACGGAAAGGAGATATGGCGCATACGTTCAAGAGCCTCGTCCAACTTATCCTCAGAATTAGGATCGAAGTTTGTGGTGGCTTGAAGGGGGAGATTCCGTTGCGACTGACGGAAACCACTACGCACTCCAAGTGTGTACCCAGTGGCGGTAAACAGAGAGGCAATCTCCGCGTAAGGGGCACTGAATTCATGGCTCCGGTGAAGCTTTTCAACAAAAAGTTTTATGCCATCTTTTACCAGCCAGGTGGCCTTCTCCTTCAAAGCAGCGTTCTCGGCTTGGAGCCTTTGATTCTCACATACGAGCATAGCTGACCCATCAGGTACGTTTTCAGCTCCGGCCCTTGCGCCTGTCACCCCTGCATCTGTGGTGGCCTTCATATCACCAACTTCCAAAAGCTTCACCTTTTCAACCAAACCTTCCCATTCAGAAATTGAAACCAGCTTCATTCCCGGCTCTATAACCACAGGAGCTTGCGCCTTCACCAGCTCGCTGTTTGCATCCTCCAGATCACGAATAGAGTCCTCCAACACTCGGATCCTACGTTCAGACTTCGAATTCTCTTCCTCCAAATTCTTGACTTCAGTTTTCACAGCAGACAAACGATCTTTCTTCTGATTAAGGGATTTCTCAAGCCTTACAACATTGTCCTGAGAAGCCATAAAGCGGCCACGAATCTCAGTACCAGCTACCGCCAACTGGGCTAGAAGCACGTTGAAATTATCCACAAGGACTTCCCTAGAAAATCTCCTCCAACGTAAAGCTTCGGCAGGAGTAGCAAAATAATTCAGCATGTCTTGGCAAATACGGGGATCACTCATCATATTGTCACAACTGACCTCCCAGCCCGGCAAATACCGAGACGAAGAGGGGCCCTCTCTATTACCTGATGAACGAGGCGTAAAAGAGCCTCCAGCTTCGGTGGCACGAGGTTCTGCAGGTGTACTATCCCCTTCGTCAATATTTTTACCCTGGTCGACAGAAGTAGCGGGATTTCCAACGTCTGACTCACCGGAGGAAGAAAGAGCCAGGGGATGAGAGCCAGTGGCCCGCAGGGCAGGTGGAACGTTCATCTTTAGGCCAGCGCTGTGAAAAGCACGGTCTGGTATACACAAGCGAGACGTTAAAAATCTACATAAGAAGGGGGAATAAAAAGAAAGGCACAAGAAAAAGAGTCTACCGTTAGCAAGGGAAAGTCTCCTTCGTTTAACTCTAATACCAGGACCTTCGGATAGAGATCCTGGCAACGGCGTGGAAAACACGGAGGCAAGGGGAAAGTCAGCTACCAGGGCTGGCACACCAGGTATTAAGGAATGTACCTCGGCAGAGGGAAACACTTAATCTCCGACCCCTTGCTCCAGGATGCTGACAATGTTCTCCTCCAAAGGAACTTTGGGAAACGTAACACCAATCCAGGTCCGCACATCCCACAGCATCAAAGATGGATTCCATCTTCTCCATCCATTGGAGCGTTCCAGTTGCTCCCTCCTTGCCCTTATATTCCGGGGCTTTGCAGCTCATAAACGTCTTCAAAGTGCAACTAGCTCGTCGAGCTGAGCCTTCTGCTTTACCTGATCCAGTGATCACGACTTCGGGACCCTCATTATTCACAACCTGCTCAGGGCCTTCATTATTAACAACCGGCTCAGGGTTTCCAGAACCCGAACCATTACCTTGAGTAGTGCCCTCCTTCAGCTGAGCTACAAGCTCGGGCATCATTGCTGCTAGCTGTTGAGCAATCATCTGAGCCATGTCAGGATTCGATTCATTTTCCACGTTGTTCCTTCTCGCATTCGACGTATTCGCTCTCGCATTCTGACTCGCGGTATTAGCCCTCGCGTTCGCGGTAGCACGTCTAGAAGAACTTCGTGTCGCAACTCTCCTCTTAGGCGCCATCGTCCTAAAATGAAAGGAAAGAAATTCGATCAGCAAATGTGTGCAAAAACAAGGCTAAACGCCACAAAATAAACGCGAAATAAACACGTATGAAAAAAAAATAGTGCACACATTGCAATCAGAGAAAATCGATTCAAAAAGCCTTTGGTCATAGTCCAAGTGATTTACTCAGTTAAAATCACTCGGTTCGCTATAACCTTTGGCTCTGATACCAACTTCTGTCACACCCCGCTTGGAAGCGGAAACGCAGGGCGTTCCAGTTATAATATCATGAGTCAAATGTTACAACAACACAACCAATAAACCAATCAAAATAACATTAATCATGCCAAGTGTTTACAAAATACATTACAAATTCAAAAGCGATAAATCGCCTAGTACGAATGTATTACAAAACATAACAAAACGGAACAACAAGGACATTACAACAAGTATCACAAGTTCCGAAATACACAAGACAAATATCCCAAAAGCACAAATGGCATGATCAACAGGAATCCTTAGTTTCCTGCAAAGCGTTAAAACGACATCAACAACATGTTGGTGAATTATTCGCAAATTTAAAGTAAAAGTTGACCCATCGACAAGTTTCATCAAAACAACGTTAATTTCAAATGATATATCTTGTTTTCAACAACCAATAGTGAGAGGTACTTTGCCTAGACTATTCATACACTGAACCTGACCGTACAACCCCAAATCCTGAGGTCGCCAACCAAAGGTAACAAATCAATTAACCGGCCATAACTTCCGCTCCTAGAAACATTCTACCGAGCAGAGAGGGTCAGGTCTATAACCCATATAGATCTATATATATGTAACCGTTGGGCATAAAGCTTAACAAGTGTATCAGGGGGCCCCAACAAGGGCTAATGGCTTAATCTAAGGCAGACCAAATCCACTAGGCAAACAAGATAATCAACAACATTCCGCATACAAGCAGACATTTTAAAATACGCTTTACAGCCCAAAATATTTAAAACAAGGGCTACGAATAACTCACGGATAAAGCTTCAGCAAACAAGTATCGGGTACACCAAACACAGAGTTACAACTCCACCGCCTAAGTGCCTTAAAACAATAAACAACATAGTCTCAGTATCTCTATAAGTCTAGGTCCGGTTTAGCCTTGTCGGTTAAGATTAAGTTAAATAAGATAGTTCAATTATTAATAAGTTTAAATGAGGTGACGTATTTAGAAGGCGATGTTCCGCGTCAAACAGGACCGCTCGGAGAGATATCGGCATTCCACGTCATAATCGTCAACAGGAGATGAATGATAATCCGAATCGAAAATGATTATAAGGAGTATCGGTTAAATAAATATCGTTATCAAGTTTCAATAGATCGACCAAGGTCAACGGAAACAATGTTGACTTGGTCAAAGTCAAACGTAAGGAATGTTGACTTTATAAAAGTCAAAGTCATAGATGTTGACTTATGAAAGTCAAATGTCAATAATGTTGACTTATGAAAGTCAAATGTCAATAATGTTGACTTATAAAAGTCAAAATCAATTTAAAAGTCCAATTTGACACTTTGAATAATTTGAAGTGTTTTCATACCAAAATGTTTAGAGTAAAATGCCTTTTCAAACCATTTACAAAGTTTGCCGCAAAACATAATTTGATGACTTAAAACTATGATCAATACGTCGCAAAAGGTTGAACACTTCCGTTTTAAGTAATAAATGATATTTTTGATTGCGTTGGCGTCTTTGAGTCCAAAGACTATATTATGGTATAATATGTTACTTCAAGTGTTTAAGTGTTTTAAATGTCGTAAAATGTCGTGAAGAGTCATGAAAGGAAAATCCGGCAGCGCTTCCGGCGTCGAAAATCATTTGTCCAAAGTCCAAACACTTTCCCGCTCGATAACAAGTTATACTTTAAACTTTTCTCATATTACTTAATACAATGATAAGTTAATTATGATACATTTTAGTAATTTCCGTCCATTCACAAACCAATCCGATAACGTTTCAAATGTTGGTCTAATAGTTACTCCTAACCGTTTTCAAGGCTAAAACCGAAACAATAGGAAAGGATAATGAACGAAGATGCACAAGAATAGCAAATTATACCGTTAACGCCCGCAAGATTGACAAGAATAGAAACCGGAACCAAGGACTTCGGTGACGAGGTACTGAGGTCCAAACCTCTTCTGAAATACAACACATTCGTCGTCCATAAGGGTTCGCAATAACAAGTTAAGAGTGAATTCAATGGTTTTACAAATTCGGAAATCTGGGCGACGACCGCCTCGCGGTGGGGTGACCGCGCCGCGGTCGTCCTCAGACGAACCAAAATTTCAAAAATCGTTTTAAGTTGGAAAATCATAGTTTAAGGTAATAAGTTCAAACATACTCGTTAAAGAATCATCAAAACACTTATAAACAACCATTTTGTGAACTTTTCATCATAAAATTCCAAGATCCAAACATATTTTATAAAAACCTTGATTTCAAAGATTATTACCCATCCAAAGTTAAAAAAAAAACTCATTTTATGAAGTTAGATCATACATGCATTGAATAAAACATAGAAATTAGAAAGAGTTTAAGTCATTATACCCCAAAAGAAGTGAAGATTTGATGATCTAAAAATGGCTTGATGGGATTTCTTGATGATTTGATGATGATCTTTGACCCAAAAATGTCAAAGATAAGTGAAAGCTTCCAAGAGGATGACTAAATCTTTTACTCCATGATGATATAAACGATATAATGTGATGAAATTTGGTGTTTATAAACTGAATTTACAGCCACAAGAGGAATTTTGATAAAGAGTGTTTGTGTGTGTGTGATAAGCTTCAAGAGAGAGAGGGAGGTGTAAACTTGGGTGTGTGTATGAAATGAAATGAAAATGAACATGTTAGACAGCTAAATGAGACACAAACCTGCTCCACATGAAGTGTTGACACGTTTGGGGGCAGGTGTCAAGATTTGGTGACATGCAACTATGACTCACAACTCAACAAAAACTTGTCTGTCCAGGGGATGACCGCGGCGCGGCCAGCTCACCGCGGCGCGCCCAGTCTCCTTCCCGGATTTGCTCCGTTTTGTTCGTGTTGTCGATAGGTACATGTATTCGTTTAGGATTCCCGATTGTTTTACAATTGAACTTAGGCAAGTTCATCATATGTATTATTGGTATTAGGATTCATTTAAATGATTAACTTTCAAGTTTAGATTCAAGAAACGCACGATTTCGGTAACAGATAAACAAGCGAAAAAAACACGGTTCCTCGAAGATAAAGAATACATTAACCGACAATTTGGCATAACCTCCTAACTTATATTCATGAGCATACTAACTATTTGGCACTTAGATAAAAATCAACTTACGTCTCAAGGGACGAATCAAAATAATCACATAAAACCCGATTCCCAATAACAAACCGTGAGTAAAACAAAGCGAAATACAAGGGTCAAAACAATTGCGAATAATATTAAAATAAAGACGGTAACTCAAGTACCTCAAATAGACGGGACGTCACAGCCTCCCCCAGTTAAAAGAATTTCGTCCTCGAAATTACTTACTGAGCATCGCTACCCGAAAATAGATGGGGAAATTTCCGCTGCATTTCATCCTCCCGTTCCCATGTAAACTCAGCTCCAAACTTAGAGTTCCATCGGACCTTTACAATAGGAATCCGACTCCGCCGCAGGCGCTTGACCTCACGGTCAACAATTTCTACCGGCTCCTCTATCACGTGAAGCGATTCATCCAAACTCAGTCTCTCCAAGGGCACCAATAAAGACTCGTCAGCAAGACACTTCTTGAGATGCGATACATGGAATACGTTGTGCACACCGCTCAACTCAGGTGGCAACTCAATACGGTAAGCCACTGGTCCAACACGAGACAAAATCTTAAACGGACCCGTAAAACGTGGACTTAACTTGCTGCGCTTCTCAAAACGAAACACGCCCTTCCAAGGAGAAACTTTCAATAACACCATATCGCCGACCTTGAATTCCAAAGGCTTCCGACGCAGATCCGCGTACTTCTTCTGGCGATCTCTCGCGGCTAACAGACGATCCTTGATCCTAAAGATCTTATCAGTCGTCTCTTGGATCAACTCGGGACCCGTAATCTGACTATCACCAATCTCAGCCCAACAGAGTGGAGACCTACACTTCCGACCGTAAAGAGCTTCAAAAGGCGCGCAATTAATACTGGAGTGGTAACTATTGTTGTACGAAAACTCGACCAACGGTAAATGTCTATCCCAACTCCCGCCAAAATCCAAAACACATGCGCGTAACATATCCTCCAACGTCTGAATCGTGCGCTCACTCTGACCATCGGTCTGAGGGTGATAAGCCGTACTCATATCTAAACGCGTGCCTAAAGCTCGCTGCAACGTCTGCCAGAACCTCGAAGTAAAACGCGCGTCGCGATCAGAAATAACAGATACAGGAATCCCATGTCTTGCCACGATCTCATCAATATACAACCTAGATAACTTCTCTATTCGGTAATCTTCTCGAATAGGCAGAAAATGCGCTGACTTAGTCAGCCGATCAACAATGACCCAAATAGCATCATAACCTCCCGAAGACCTAGGAAGCTTCGTAACAAAATCCATAGTAATATTTTCCCACTTCCACTGCGGGATCTCCGGTTGCTGAAGAAGGCCAGAAGGTTTCTGATTCTGAGCCTTAACCTTAGAACAGGTCAAACACTTGCCTACATACTCGGCAATCGCCCTCTTCATACCAGGCCACCAGTAAAAATCCTTCAAGTCATGGTACATCTTATCCGCTCCAGGATGAACGGAGTAATTCGACTTGTGACCTTCGTCCAAAATTAACTGCCTAAGACCGACGGGAACCCAAATACGATCTAAGAAATACAACACCCCGTCGTCTTTCGGCTCCAACTGACGTGCCAAACCAAATAATCCTTCATCCTTTAAACAATCCTCGGTGAGAGCCTCCTGCTGAGCCTGAATAATACGAGTCTTCAGACTCGACTGAATAGAAACCATCATGGCGCGAACTCTCACCGGCTTAACCGTTTCCTTGCGACTTAACGCATCGGCTACAACATTAGCTTTTCCCGGATGATAACGAATTTCACAATCATAGTCGTTAAGCAATTCCACCCATCGGCGTTGCCTCATATTCAACATCTTTTGATCAAAGATGTGCTGTAACGACTTATGATCGGTGAACACCGTACACTTAGTACCGTACAGATAATGACGCCAAATTTTTAAAGCAAAAACCACTGCGCCTAATTCCAAATCATGGGTTGTGTAGTTCTTCTCATGAATCTTTAACTGACGAGAGGCATAGGCAATGACCTTTCCATTCTGCATCAGCACACACCCGAGTCCCTTATGCGAGGCATCGCAATATACAACAAAATTTTCGGTACCCTCGGGAAGACTCAAAATAGGAGCATCACACAACCGATTCTTTAATAACTGAAAAGCTTCATCTTGTTCGGCACCCCAAATAAACTCCTCGTTCTTCTGGGTCAACTTCGTCATAGGCGAAGCTATCTTCGAAAAATTCTCAATAAAACGACGATAATAACCTGCCAGACCCAAGAATGAACGGATATCGGTGGGCGTCTTAGGAGCAACCCAATCTCTGACGGCCTTAATCTTGGCAGGATCAACGTGGATGCCTTCCTTGCTAACCACATGGCCAAGAAATTGAACCTCAGATAACCAAAACTCGCACTTCGAGAACTTAGCGTAAAGTTGTTCCTTCCTGAGCAACTCCAACACTATTCTCAAGTGCTCCTCGTGCTCCGCACGACTACGAGAATAAATCAAAATATCATCGATGAAAACTATCACAAACTTATCGAGGTAAGGACGGCAGATACGGTTCATCATTTCCATAAACGCTGCAGGCGCATTCGTGAGACCGAATGGCATAACCAAAAACTCATAATGACCGTATCGCGTCCGAAAAGCAGTCTTCGGAACGTCCTCCTCCTGCACCCTCAATTGGTGGTAACCGGACCGTAGATCAATCTTAGAAAAGAAACATGAACCTTGCAGCTGATCAAACAAATCGTCTATACGAGGTAAAGGATAGCGGTTCTTTACTGTCAGCTTATTCAGCTCTCGGTAATCTATACACAATCTCATCGAACCATCCTTCTTCTTAACAAAGAGTACCGGCGCGCCCCACGGAGAGAAACTCTGTCTGATGAAGCCTTTATCCACTAACTCCTGGATCTGCTTAGAAAGCTCTAACATCTCCGAAGGTGCTAACCGATAAGGAGCCTTTGCCACTGGCGCTGCTCCGGGAACTAAGTCGATCCTAAACTCTACCTCACGTCTAGGCGGTAAACCAGGTAAATCCTCTGGGAACACGTCGGGGAAATCACATACTACTGGCTTCTCCTCCAGCTTCTCAGTGTTATCCTTCTTCACTAGGTGTGCAAGAAAGAGTGAACAATCCCGATTAATGTACTCCCGGACTTTCATACACGAGACGATCTTAAGACGTTTCCCTGCCTTATTTCCTTGAACTAATAGCGGCTCTCCATGCGGTAACGGAATACGGATCATCTTCTCTAAACATACGATCTCCGCACGATGCGTCTCTAACCAATCCATGCCGATAATTACGTCGAAACTACCTAACCTAATAGGAATTAAGTCGATAGGAAAAGAGTGATCGCCAAAACTAACACTACAGTCAGAAAGTAACTCAGACGCATGCAAGAACTCACCATCAGCCAATTCTATCTCAAAAGGAGGTACTAACGGTACAGACTTACAGGGAATCATAGTCCTAAACTCATCTGATATAAAACTTCTATCCGCACCAGAATCAAATAAGATAAACGCAGGTCGACCACAAATGAGGAAGGTACCTGTAACAACGCGTGGGTCCTGCTGAGCCTCCTTGGCTCCCATAACAAACGTCCTGCCTCGAGGAGCATTACCAGCTGCAGCCAACTTAGGACATTTGTCCTTATGATGATCAGGAGAACCACATTCAAAACACTTCCCCTTTCCGGCCTTGCAGAACTTGTCCGTGTGACCCAATTTCTTGCAGATACTGCATTCCCAACACGCTACTTCCTTGGTGTGATACCTACTACACCGACCACACTGCGGGTACTTACCCTGGGTACCCGTTGCCACAGCAGCATAAGATTTCACAGCTTGAGGAGCATCATTCCTCCTAAACTTCTTTCTTGAATCCTCATTGCGGTTTCCACCACTCCGTTTCCCACTGGAGTTTTGCTTAACAGTCATCGGGGGTAACTCACCATCCCGAACCGCATTTTGAGTCAAAGTAATCGCAATTTCAACCGCACTCTGAAACGTGCTTGGTTTGCTGGATAGTACACTCTTACGGATTGCTGGGGGTAATCCGTGAGTGTAGCGACCGATTCGCTTGAGCTCCGGTCGAACCAAATGGGGAACTAGTTGGGACAAAGCGTGAAAACGCGAAGTGTACCCCTGAATATCTGACCCAACCATGGTCAAGTTCCACAGTTCATCTTCCAACTTCTGAATCTCAGATTCAGGAACATACTCAATAATCATCAACTCCTTTAGTTGATCCCAAGTCATCTTGCTGATCTCAGCTCGGCCTCGAACATTCACGATTGAATTCCACCAAGTCAGGGCCGTACCCTGAAATACAAAAGCAGCAAAACGGACTCGATCCTCGTCCGCACATCCCACAGCATCAAAGATGGATTCCATCTTCTCCATCCATTGGAGCGTTCCAGTTGCTCCCTCCTTGCCCTTATATTCCGGGGCTTTGCAGCTCATAAACGTCTTCAAAGTGCAACTAGCTCGTCGAGCTGAGCCTTCTGCTTTACCTGATCCAGTGATCACGACTTCGGGACCCTCATTATTCACAATCGGCTCAGGGCCTTCATTATTAACAACCGGCTCAGGGTTTCCAGAACCCGAACCATTACCTTGAGTAGTGCCCTCCTTCAGCTGAGCTACAAGCTCGGGCATCATTGCTGCTAGCTGTTGAGCAATCATCTGAGCCATGTCAGGATTCGATTCATTTTCCACGTTGTTCCTTCTCGCATTCGACGTATTCGCTCTCGCATTCTGACTCGCGGTATTAGCCCTCGCGTTCGCGGTAGCACGTCTAGAAGAACTTCGTGTCGCAACTCTCCTCTTAGGCGCCATCGTCCTAAAATGAAAGGAAAGAAATTCGATCAGCAAATGTGTGCAAAAACAAGGCTAAACGCCACAAAATAAACGCGAAATAAACACGTATGAAAAAAAAATAGTGCACACATTGCAATCAGAGAAAATCGATTCAAAAAGCCTTTGGTCATAGTCCAAGTGATTTACTCAGTTAAAATCACTCGGTTCGCTATAACCTTTGGCTCTGATACCAACTTCTGTCACACCCCGCTTGGAAGCGGAAACGCAGGGCGTTCCAGTTATAATATCATGAGTCAAATGTTACAACAACACAACCAATAAACCAATCAAAATAACATTAATCATGCCAAGTGTTTACAAAATACATTACAAATTCAAAAGCGATAAATCGCCTAGTACGAATGTATTACAAAACATAACAAAACGGAACAACAAGGACATTACAACAAGTATCACAAGTTCCGAAATACACAAGACAAATATCCCAAAAGCACAAATGGCATGATCAACAGGAATCCTTAGTTTCCTGCAAAGCGTTAAAACGACATCAACAACATGTTGGTGAATTATTCGCAAATTTAAAGTAAAAGTTGACCCATCGACAAGTTTCATCAAAACAACGTTAATTTCAAATGATATATCTTGTTTTCAACAACCAATAGTGAGAGGTACTTTGCCTAGACTATTCATACACTGAACCTGACCGTACAACCCCAAATCCTGAGGTCGCCAACCAAAGGTAACAAATCAATTAACCGGCCATAACTTCCGCTCCTAGAAACATTCTACCGAGCAGAGAGGGTCAGGTCTATAACCCATATAGATCTATATATATGTAACCGTTGGGCATAAAGCTTAACAAGTGTATCAGGGGGCCCCAACAAGGGCTAATGGCTTAATCTAAGGCAGACCAAATCCACTAGGCAAACAAGATAATCAACAACATTCCGCATACAAGCAGACATTTTAAAATACGCTTTACAGCCCAAAATATTTAAAACAAGGGCTACGAATAACTCACGGATAAAGCTTCAGCAAACAAGTATCGGGTACACCAAACACAGAGTTACAACTCCACCGCCTAAGTGCCTTAAAACAATAAACAACATAGTCTCAGTATCTCTATAAGTCTAGGTCCGGTTTAGCCTTGTCGGTTAAGATTAAGTTAAATAAGATAGTTCAATTATTAATAAGTTTAAATGAGGTGACGTATTTAGAAGGCGATGTTCCGCGTCAAACAGGACCGCTCGGAGAGATATCGGCATTCCACGTCATAATCGTCAACAGGAGATGAATGATAATCCGAATCGAAAATGATTATAAGGAGTATCGGTTAAATAAATATCGTTATCAAGTTTTAAATAGATCGACCAAGGTCAACGGGAACAATGTTGACTTGGTCAAAGTCAAACGTAAGGAATGTTGACTTTATAAAAGTCAAAGTCACAGATGTTGACTTATGAAAGTCAAAGTTATAATAATGTTGACTTATGAAAGTCAAATGTCAATTATGTTGACTTATTAAGGTCAAAATCAATTTAAAAGTCCAAATTGACACTTTGAATAATTTGAAGTGTTTTCATACCAAAATATTTAGAGTAAAATCCTTTTCAAACCATTTACAAAGTTTGCCGCAAAACATAATTTGATGACTTAAAACTATGATCAATACGTCGCAAAAGGTTGAACACTTCCGTTTTAAGTAATAAATGATATTTTTGATTGCGTTGGCGTCTTTGAGTCCAAAGACTATATTATGGTATAATATGTTACTTCAAGTGTTTAAGTGTTTTAAATGTCGTAAAATGTCGTGAAGAGTCATGAAAGGAAAATCCGGCAGCGCTTCCGGCGTCGAAAATCATTTGTCCAAAGTCCAAACACTTTCCCGCTCGATAACAAGTTATACTTTAAACTTTTCTCATATTACTTAATACAATGATAAGTTAATTATGATACATTTTAGTAATTTCCGTCCATTCACAAACCAATCCGATAACGTTTCAAATGTTGGTCTAATAGTTACTCCTAACCGTTTTCAAGGCTAAAACCGAAACAATAGGAAAGGATAATGAACGAAGATGCACAAGAATAGCAAATTATACCGTTAACGCCCGCAAGATTGACAAGAATAGAAACCGGAACCAAGGACTTCGGTGACGAGGTACTGAGGTCCAAACCTCTTCTGAAATACAACACATTCGTCGTCCATAAGGGTTCGCAATAACAAGTTAAGAGTGAATTCAATGGTTTTACAAATTCGGAAATCTGGGCGACGACCGCCTCGCGGTGGGGTGACCGCGCCGCGGTCGTCCTCAGACGAACCAAAATTTCAAAAATCGTTTTAAGTTGGAAAATCATAGTTTAAGGTAATAAGTTCAAACATACTCGTTAAAGAATCATCAAAACACTTATAAACAACCATTTTGTGAACTTTTCATCATAAAATTCCAAGATCCAAACATATTTTATAAAAACCTTGATTTCAAAGATTATTACCCATCCAAAGTTAAAAAAAAAACTCATTTTATGAAGTTAGATCATACATGCATTGAATAAAACATAGAAATTAGAAAGAGTTTAAGTCATTATACCCCAAAAGAAGTGAAGATTTGATGATCTAAAAATGGCTTGATGGGATTTCTTGATGATTTGATGATGATCTTTGACCCAAAAATGTCAAAGATAAGTGAAAGCTTCCAAGAGGATGACTAAATCTTTTACTCCATGATGATATAAACGATATAATGTGATGAAATTTGGTGTTTATAAACTGAATTTACAGCCACAAGAGGAATTTTGATAAAGAGTGTTTGTGTGTGTGTGATAAGCTTCAAGAGAGAGAGGGAGGTGTAAACTTGGGTGTGTGTATGAAATGAAATGAAAATGAACATGTTAGACAGCTAAATGAGACACAAACCTGCTCCACATGAAGTGTTGACACGTTTGGGGGCAGGTGTCAAGATTTGGTGACATGCAACTATGACTCACAACTCAACAAAAACTTGTCTGTCCAGGGGATGACCGCGGCGCGGCCAGCTCACCGCGGCGCGCCCAGTCTCCTTCCCGGATTTGCTCCGTTTTGTTCGTGTTGTCGATAGGTACATGTATTCGTTTAGGATTCCCGATTGTTTTACAATTGAACTTAGGCAAGTTCATCATATGTATTATTGGTATTAGGATTCATTTAAATGATTAACTTTCAAGTTTAGATTCAAGAAACGCACGATTTCGGTAACAGATAAACAAGCGAAAAAAACACGGTTCCTCGAAGATAAAGAGGATTATGGATCAAATGACTCATCAAATATGACAGAAGGTCATACAGAGCATGATATAAATGGTAAAATCAAACAAAGGAAGGATGGTTGGATGGAGGTCATCTTGTGCAACTCATTACGCCAATTACAACATCACACGTCGATATATATAAAAATAAAAGTATCTAAAGATTGGATTTCTAGTGGAATGATTATTGAAGGCATCGAGTTTAGGCCACGTATCTAAACTATTTACCCAAGGATTTGATTTCATGAATTCTATGTATTTTATTTTCATTTATTACCATTTATAATCTTATTTAGGGAAAAGTGCATTACTTATGTTACAAACTTTTTTCGATTTGGTATGGTGTGTATTTAGCTTTCAAAACCTCTATTGTATGTATTCAGCTCTTTTTTTTTTCTCAAATGATGTAACGAACCGGATTTTTGTTGAAGTGTAACCAGTTTAAATTTCTCAAAAAAAACTCGTTTCTTACATCATTTGTATAAAAGTAAAAGTTGAATATACACAATAGAGTTTTTGGAGTTGGATATACACAATAATAAAACGGTCAAAATTTATTCCATTCTCGTACGCTTAGCCCTCTTATTTATGGTACACAATATAGAAGTTAAGAAAAGATAATTGTTCCTTCCACCTCCATATACTATTTATCCCAGAGATGTAATTCTACGGGTATCAAAGGTATTATGGCTTCTAATCTCGCCATATATATGTTGCAGTATGGCTAATGAATTAAACTAACGGCTTGTTTATTTAATTTATTCATTAAGTCACGTATAAAAATATTGTCTGTTTTAATAAATAAAGTCTGAGTGAAAATAAGCAGTAATGATGTTTGTTTTGTATGCTGAATAAAGAGTAAATAATAATAAATAAATAAAATTTATAAAACATATGAAAAATCATGATTTAATAGAGAAAGCACCACCCCCGTGACTTTGTCAGTTAAGTCGTGCTTTCCAGATTAAGTTATAAACAAACAAATGCCTCATAACTTACCGTATTATGTCATATTCATATTAAGTTAATTAAGTTCAAATCAAACACCACCTAATAAGGAAAGAACCACTTATAAGTTATAACTGGTTACCTTTAATCTAATTGTACTATTGTATTTCTATATGATACTAGTTTATTTTCCGCGTATATGCGGAGAACTTTATTGGAAAAAATATAAGTATAATATATTAAAATTAAGAGAATATTATATCTCATTAACAATGTAGGACAATGAGTTGTGATGTTAAATATATGTCGTTTCGATTATATGTATGTTGTTTTAGTTTCTTCTTTCGTATACGTAGAGAACTTTATTAAATGTAATATAATTATACCATGTTGAAAGATTGAATACATTATCATTTTGATCTAAGGTTTAGATTTAATTTTGAAACTCATCTAATGATTTACACTTTATCACGTGAGTTTTAATGTCTTTTATTATATATATTTATTTATACTTGTTCGAGCAGTGGTTTTCAAACACGAGGATTGGGTGGTGTCAACCTTGGATCTCCTGTGATGATCACAGTGCAAACCCAGTAAGTTCTTGACGAACCTAGGGTGATCAAGGTTGAAGGTGAAAGCGAGAGTATATGAACTCTGTGTGTGTTTCTGAGATGAGAAAAGGAGTCCTTCGATAATGATTTGGACCCTGTATTTATATGGTCAGTGTCAAGTATATGGAGCGTTGTCATGATTACGAATACTTGAAAGGTCTTTAATCATTAATCACAAGTGTGTGTAACGCCTTACTATTATGACGATAATAAAACACTCACACCTTGGACAGGCGGTGACATGGTAGCGGCCGCCCTAGGCAGGCGCTGCAGCCTTGGGCAGACGATGACGACCTGGGCAGGCGCGGCAGCCTGGGCAAACGATGACGACGGCAGGCGCGGCCGCCCTGGGCAGGCGTTGCCGCCTTGGGCAAGCGCTGCAGCCCTGGGCAGACGATGACGACCTGGGCAAGCGCGGCCGCCCTGGGCAGGCGCTGACGCCCTGGGCAGTCAGCCGCCCTAGGCAGGCGTCGCCCTGGGCAGTTAGCCGCCCTAGGCAGGCGTCGCCCTGGGCAGTCTGCCGCCCTAGGCAAGCGTAGCCCTGGGCAGGCGCTGTGCTGACGACCTAGGCAGATGACAGCCGTTGACAGCTACTGACAACTGTCTGGGTTTGGTTGTAGTAGCGGGCTTAGCCCATTATTATAATTAGGTTTTATGGATTACCTATATATACATAGGTAATCCTACTAACCTCATCATGCCCCCGAGTTAGGCTTTGTTACAACGAAGTTTTGCAAGTCGTAACTATCACTAGTAAGTTTTTTTTTTTTTTTTTCACGTTACAAAAGCGGCGAACCATACCGGCGGTCAATCCCTACCGGCCGGTCAAACCATACCGGCGGGCCACCCATGCCGGCGCCGTTGCAGGCCGGCGCTGTCTCCTTCCACCGGCTATTTCCCTCTCGACCCGGCGGTCAACCCATAATGCCTTGGATTTCTGGACCGGCGGTAGCCGATAACCCCCCGACCGGCGGTGGCCGAGATCTTCTGGACCGGCGGTAGCCGGTAACACCTTGGCCGGCAGTAGCCGGTAACACCTTGGCCGGCAGTAGCCGGTAACATCTTGACCGGCAGTAGCCGGCATCTCCTTGGCTGGCGATGGGTGGTGCTGTATGACCACCAACTAGCCTTGGCGGTAGATCATGTCCTTGACCGTGCCTTTGATTGGCAAACTTTTTTACACGGTTGTAGATAATTAACTCTTTCCTAACTGTAATTTTATTTTCTTGCTGCAGGTTTAATTGGTTACTCGTTACCTTAAAGGTACGTATTTGCGCTTCCATTGCTTTGCCTTCTTTACACCCCTAGTTAGTAATAGCTTTATACCTGGTTATTCATTAGGCATAGTTGTCGTTGTTTGGACATGGGAGAGCCAGTGCCAGTGACAGATTCTATTGTGAAGGAAACTCCATCAGTTTTTCTTAGCCCTAGCCATGTCCAGGACCACATGCTAACAAAACTTATGGATGAGTATCCATGCCTTAGGAAATATAACGCTATCATACCTGAGTCAAACCAACGAGCCAATTCCCCTCCGCAAGGAAAAGTAGCTACCTACATTAAATACCTTACCCACTCCAATTTTAGACTGCCTGCCACCGCTTTTTATTTGAGTGTGTTGAACTATTACAAATTGGGGTTTGCACAGTTCCACCCAGTAGCTGTATCAAAATTCATGACTTTTGAGATGTTGTTAGTGGCCATGGGAATAAAACCCTCAGTACCTTTGTTTAGGATGTGCTTTAAGCTGACTAAATCTCATGATTGGTATACCTTAGATTTGAGAGATAGGAAGAAAAAATTTATTCGGGAGTGTTTCCCTAGTCATAGGGATTGGAGATACAGATATGTGTTTGTCGACACCGCTTTCATAAATATTTGGGCTAGTAACTTGTTTAAATGGAAAAGTGGCCTTGACAAATCGATAAATGATCCTCCTGTCCTGACGCCTCAAAGCCAAAGGTTGTGCAAGAAGATTTTACGAAAATCGATTGTATTTCAAGTTTATGAGGAAGGTGTTTTGGTGTTGGCTCGTATTTCAGATAACTGGGATAAAGGGATGAAGCCTGTGATAGTGGACTTGGAAACCAGGCAACGTGGGTGCTTGTTATTATTATGACATGATTTTATATGAGCTTTGTACAGGTACTGACATGTTGTATGTTTCCCTGCAGCCATGGGTTTGATGGACTTTATGGAGGGAGATCCTGCATGGATGACGTATGAGATTGAAAATCATCCCGGTGATGTTACCCTTGGCGATCAAGAAACTGGTGCCACTTCTCAAGTTAGCTCCAGGACAAACATGAGATCAACCACCAATGTTACCTCAAACTCAGCACCAGGTATGTACACAACCTCTATATATATATATGTATTTATTATGGTAAAAAGTAATGACATTATTTGTTTTTCCCAGATGCCGCTGATACTGAAAAGGAAATGTCCAGGACTATCGCTGAGAGTGATAACGAGGATGAAACAGGTAACACTATAATTATAGTCGTTGCCTACTTATTACTGTTGCTTAACGAATTTATTGTGAATATGCAGAGGGATTCGATCCCCTGGGGGCGACATCACTTCCAGATTCCAGATTGGATGGCCGAGATCCAATGGGATTGGGTAAGAGGGGAGTGACTGTAGATGTAAGTGACTATGACAACCCCTTGCCCAAGGTGCCAAAATTGACTTTTCCCTCAAGTCTTCCTTCAAATGCTACTTTGGTCGACACTGGATCATTTGGAGCTAACGCCACAATTGGATCATCTGGTATGTTTGGCACGACCAACGCTCCTTTTGGGTTCAGTAGGGTGGGACCGTCTATGACCGAGAGTACTGGGGGTGCCGTTGATGCAGCTGATATAAAAATGTTCAATTGTTTTAAAGACTATGTCCGACAACTTGTAAGCAATGAACATGGGGAATTAAAGAGATCGTGTGCCGAGTTGCAGGTGCAAGTTGACAATGGCAAATATGCTATTACCTCTCTAAAGAAAGATCTAGCGTTTGAGCGGACTACCACTAGTCGGTGTCAAGAGGACCTGCGCATGCTTAGGGAGAAAGTGTCCCAGCAGGAGTCCAAGTTGTCTGAGGTTGAAACAGAAAAACAGGAGATGTCAGCAACCTTGAGTGCCCGTGATGAGCAGTTGGCTCAAAAAGATGTTGAGGTAGAGACTATGAGGCAAGCGATGGTCAAAATGTGTGAAGAACGGAAAGAGTTGGTTGCTGCATTGCCGCAGCTATTTGATTTGATGCTTCAACATCCTGATGTTGCCAATGTTCTTAATGACTTTAACCGGGCTTCTCATATGTTTGGGAGACATCTTGCCAGCAAAAAAGTGAAAGATGCCCTCCCCAACATTTCTTCCGAGCTCTTGCCTTTTTTGGACCCTGCAACGCATGGTAACATGATTCGGGTGAGTGAAACATTTGCAGCCAGGGCCTTTCCCGTTATGACTACCCTGGTGCAAGATTTGGAGCTGTCACTTCCAGCTATCATTGCCTTATTGTCGGCACAACCACAACCATAGCCTTAACTTGTTTATCCATGGATATGATACATTATGATTTTATGACTTGGTTTATTTTGTGATTGGTTTATGGCTTTGTAGCCTTTGAATAATTTTGTGAAAATTCTATGGTTGAAATTACTTGCTTTCTTTCTATGCGTGTACTTTGCTATAGAAATTATGTATTTATTTGTTGGTTAACCGTTTGAAAAAATATTTTACTCGCGAGGATGTCGCTTCCAAGTAGGAAGTGCTTATCTTTTATCAAATAGATTAAAAGATGAAAGTAAATGCATGTGTATGAACCAAGCAAAATTTGTCGGACTTGGTGTGATATATTGAACTATGTTCTTGACTATGTCATTTGTGCATGCATGTGTTGTAACATTGTACATAATGAAAAGTGTTATTTTATTGATTTATTGAATAAAAGTTTGGATACATGATCAAACCAATTTATTAAACATAACACTTCTTCGGGTTCATGGCATTCCATGTCCTGGGAATAACTTGCCCGTCAAGATCTGACAGGGTGTAAGATCCATTGCCATGTGTTGTGAGCACTTGATAAGGTCCCTCCCATGTAGGGCCTAGTTTGCCTTGGCTTTCCACCCTACTGGCCTCATTTTTCCTCCACACCAAATCGCCTGGCTGGAATGAGAGATGGTGAACTCGCTGATTGTAATACTTTGCCATCTGCCTATGACTGGCGGCTTGCTTGATGAGAGCAATCTCCCTGCGCTCTTCCACGATGTTTAAGTTTTCTCGCAGGGCCTCCTCATTAGCTTCCGGGTTAAAGTCCATGACCCTTCTTGTCGGATGAGTAATTTCTGGAGGAATAACTGCCTCAGTACCATAAACCAAACTGAAAGGTGTTTCAGATGTAGTTGTACTTGGTGTAGTTCTATGAGCCCAGAGGATACCTGGTAATAGATCTGGCCATGCTGCTTTGCGCTTGCCTAAATTTGCTTTGATTGCTTTGACGATAGCTTTGTTCATGACTTCTACTTGGCCATTGGCCTGGGGATGTGCGACTGAGGTGAATTTTTGTTGAATGTTCATGTCAGAGCACCAAGTTTTGAAGGGATTTTCTGCAAACTGCCTGCCATTGTCACTGACCATGACATGTGGTACCCCAAACCTGCAAATGATATGCTCCCATACAAAATTGATAACTCGCTTCCCTGTGATAGTTGCCAAGGGCTTTGCCTCAATCCACTTCGTAAAGTAGTCAACAGCCACAATGAGAAACTTGACGTTGCCAACACCGGGTGGAAATGGCCCGACAATGTCAATCCCCCATTTATAAAATGGCCATGCAGTAGTAACGGGGATAAGGTCTTGCTTCGGAAATTTGGCGACAGAAGCATGCTGCTGACAGGCTGTACACTTTTTGATTTCATCCCTTGCATCTTGATGCATTGTTGGCCAAAAGTACCCCAACCGCATGATTTTACTAGTGACAGAACGTGGACCAGCATGCAGGGAGCAACTCCCGCTATGTACAGCTTGAATAATATTTTTAGCCTGTATTGGGCCAACACAGCGTAGATGTGGTCCCAAGTAAGATTTCCGAAACAGGCGGTTGTCCACCAACGTGTACATTGGTGACTTCATACGTATTTTCCTTGCTAGCTGTGGATCCGCTGGTAGTACATCATGTTTGAGGAAATTAAAGATCGGAGTCATCCAACATTCCTCCTCTGTGACAGCAGTAACTTCCTTTGGTCGGGCAATGGATTTTTCGTTCAAGATCTCCACCAGCAGGTCTTTTTTGAGATGGGCGAAGGCGGATGAAGCCAACTTGCTCAGTGCATCAGCCAACTTGTTACGATTTCTGGGCACCTGCTCAATGGTAAACTTTGTAAATTCGGAGATTACCTTTTTAGTCTCTTCCAAATATAGTTGCATGGAGGTTTGGTTGGCAACGAATGCTCCATTCACTTGATTAGCAACCAGTTGGGGATCTACGAATGCAGATATGCTCTTCACCCCCATCTTTCTAGCGATTTTCAAGCCTGCTAACAAAGCTTCATACTCGGCTTCATTGTTAGTTGTGGGAAACTCAAACTTGAGAGCATAAGTATATTCATTTTTATTGGGGTCTGTAAGGATTAAACCAGCTCCAGATCCCTCCAAGTTAGAGGCACCGTCAGTGAAAAGCGTCCATGGTATATCCTCCTCTGCTTGTTTTTCCTTGTCCTCACCATCTACCTCTGCAAGGAAATCAGCCAAGATCTGACCTTTCATTGAAGTTCTGGGATGGAATGAGATTTCATGTTCTCCCAACTCGACGGCCCACTTAGCTAAGCGTCCCGACACCTCGGGTTTTCCCAGTATCTGCTTAATTGGTTTGTCTGTTAAGACATGAATGGGGTGAGCTTGAAAATAACGTCGCAAACGCCTAGCCGCATGTACCAAAGCAAGGGCTAATTTCTCCATGCATGGGTAATTTATTTCTGGCCCTTTCAATGCCCGACTGACAAAGTAAATTGGCATCTGAGTCGACCCGCGTTGTGCCGTCATAACTGCACTAATACATTCCATAGAAGCGGCCAGGTAGACCACTAATGTTTCTCCTGGTACAGGAGCTGTGAGCGTAGGCAGGGTGGCCATGAACTTCTTTAGCTCTTGAAATGCGGACTCTGCTTCAGGTGTCCATGCAAAATCTTGTTTCCTTATACAGCCTTTCAAAGTGTTAAAAAAGGGGAGGGACCGGTCAGCGGTCTTTGAAAGGAATCGGCTGAGCGCTGCTAACTTACCATTCAAACTTTGCACCTGCTTTTTGGTGGATGGGGAGACCATGTCCAAAACAGCCTGTATCTTCTTTGGATTAGCCTTAATACCCCTTGGCGTGATAATGTGTCCCAGGAATTTGCCCTCTTCCATGCCAAAGCTGCATTTGGAAGGGTTAAGCTTCATATTGATCTTCCGTAGTGTCTCGAAAGTTTCCTGTATGTCTGCCAGCATGATATCCTCCGCTTTGCTTTTGATGACAATGTCATCGACATAAGCCTCCACATTTCGTCCAATCTGATCCTTGAATGTCTGATCAATCAAGCGCTGATATGTTGCCCCTGCATTTTTTAGACCGAATGGCATTTTTTGGAAACAGTAGATACCCTGGTCTGTATGGAAAGCTGTCTTGTCCTCGTCACTGCGCTTCATGTGGATCTGGTGATAACCCTTGTAAGCGTCTAAAAAACACTTCAGCCGGAAGCCATCCAAGGACTCTACCTTCCAGTCGATCTCTGGCAGCGGGTAGTTATCCTTTGGACATGCTTTATTGATATCCTTGAAGTCGACACATAACCGCCATGAACCATCACCTTTCTTGACCATGACCGGGTTAGTAATCCAAGTCTGGAACTTTACCTCCCTGACTATGCCGCTTTCTACCATCTTGTTGACTTGTTCACATGCTGCTTTGCTGCGATCCATGGCAAGCCCGCGCTTTTTCTGCTTGATTGGAATAATGTTGGGATTGGCATTCAGGGGGTGCTCAGCAAAGGCTCTAGGAACACCTGTCATATCAGAAGTCTGCCATGCGAAAACATCGAGGCTTGATTTTAACAAACTAATGAGCTTGCTTTTTATCTGTGAAGGTAATTGTGAGCCAATGATGACAGGTTGATCAGGAAAACTGTCATTGATTATTACCTTGGTCTCTGAACCTTCTGTTACCTCCGCTGGCCCATTAGCCCGAACAGCGCCTTGTCTTGGGTTCTCTACTTGCTTGCATTCTTGTGGCCACGACATCTGCCCCCTGATAGTAGCAACTCCTGATGGTGTAGGAAACTTCACCATGCCATGTATAGTGGAAGGTATCGCTTTGAACTTCTCTAGGGATGGTCTGCCAAGAAGAACGTTGTATTCTGATGGGGCGTTGACAATGGCAAAATCAACCATTTCAATCCTATATTCTGGATATTCGCCCATCATCATTGGTAAAGTTATTGCTCCCACGGGCCAGTGTGTTTCTCCAGAGAAGCCGACCAATGGTGCAAGCGCTGGTCGTTTTGTATCTTTGACTGTTTGGGGTAGCTTCCTGAAACAATGCTCAAATACGATATCAGTAGAACAACCTGTATCAATATAAGATTTGTTAATCTCATAGTTGGATAATCGGATCTTAATCACTACAGGATTATTGGAAGTGGCCGCTACAGGAGGAAATGAGATGGGAACCATCATCCAGTCTTGGAGGACAGCTGCTTTTCTCTTAAACGATGTCTCCCCCCTAACCATGAATACTTGGCCATCAGGCGGGCCGGGATGATCGCCATTGTCTCCCTTCTTCTGCCAACTATAAGCTTTTTTGGCTGGATTTTTTGTTGCTTGTTATCTTGCCCCCGGGACGAGGTGTTCTAACTTCCCCTCCTCCAACGCGCGCCGGATTTCAGCCTTTAGTTCTCTACAGGAGTTGGTATCATGACCATAGTCTTCATGGAAATCACAACGTTTGCTCATGTTTTTCTTTCCGGACTTGTGTAACATCCGAGGAGCAAAGAGAGAGTAAAACCCGAGAGAGAGTAAAACCCTAGATTTGCTGACTTTCAGGTAGCGCTACAATTTTCTGGCACTCCTGCGTGTAACGCTGAATGAAGTCTCGTAACCCCTCCCCTTCCTTTTGTCGTATCAGATGTGCCTCTATGTGAGTTCGTTGCTGCTTCTTTTGCTGTACAAAATGAGTCTCGAATTTCGCTTTTAGATCCGCAAAATCTTGAATACTCCTGTCTGGTAGGTCAGCAAACCAATCACGAGCAAAGCCCTGCAAGGTGCCAGGGAACATGTGACAAGCGACTGGGTCTAGCCATTTCTCTGTCATAATGGCCTGTTCAAAAAGAGCCAGGTGGTCATCGGGATCTCTTGTACCATCATAAGTACCAACGATGGAAGGGACTTTTTGTTTATCTGGAAGTGGGAATCTGGCCACCCAGTCACAGAACTTCGAACTGACCACTGACAAAGGCATAGTGGCTGCTCGTGGTGGTGCGGCTGCTGCCACTAGTGTTTGTAGCACTCGCAACATGTCATTAGATGTATCTTGTGGTGGAGGAGGTGGTGGGGTGTGAATGGGCGGTTTCCTTAACTGCTCCAATAGTTGTGACAATGGATTTACTGGTTGGACAGGTGTCTGCTGCGGGGCTTGGCGCAACGCCGCCACCAACTGAGACAGCAGGTCCGATGAAGTAGGTGGAGGAGGAGGCGGTGGTGGTGGCTGGGTACTCTGAGCCAGCCTTCGAAGCAGCTCCACAATTGGATCCTCCCGAACCCCTTGAGTAACAGTCGGAGGAGCGTTCGACACATGCTGTCTTACCTGATCAGTGCCATCTTCCTGAGAGCTTGTCCCATTGGAAAAAAGAGCCTGAGGGAGAGATGTCCCTGGCGGTGGTGGAGTAAACGTACTTGTTCCGGCAAACCTGGTGGAAAAAAGAGGACTGGTTAAGGAGGGATACCCACGCGACCTTAGATCCGACACCGTCCACTCAGAGTCAACGAATGGCTCTGACAGTGGGAGGCGACCAGGGGATGGAGGAAGAGCAGGGGGTGAAGTCGTCACCGTTTCCGGTGCGGTGGTAATCACGGTGGTTATTTCTGGTAATGAAGAAATGACTTGGGATGCATTTGTTGCCTCCATGGAAACGGCTGATTATAGGGTATGGGAAAAAGAAAAAAATTTGGAAAAAAATGAAACGCCGTTAAAAACGTGTCTCACGGATGGCGCCAATGTTCGAGCAGTGGTTGTCAAACACGAGGATTGGGTGGTGTCAACCTTGGATCTCCTGTGATGATCACAGTGCAAACCCAGTAAGTTCTTGACGAACCTAGGGTGATCAAGGTTGAAGGTGAAAGCGAGAGTATATGAACTATGTGTGTGTTTCTGAGATGAGAAAAGGAGTCCTTCGATAATGATTTGGACCCTGTATTTATATGGACAGAGTCAAGTATATGGAGCGTTGTCATGATTACGAATACTTGAAAGGTCTTTAATCATTAATCACAAGTGTGTGTAACGCCTTACTATTATGACGATAATAAAACACTCACACCTGGGACAGGCGGTGACATGGTAGCGGCCGCCCTAGGCAGGCGCTGCAGCCTTGGGCAGACGATGACGACCTGGGCAGGCGCGGCAGCCTGGGCAAACGATGACGACGGCAGGCGCGGCCGCCCTGGGCAGGCGTTGCCGCCCTGGGCAAGCGCTGCAGCCCTGGGCAGACGATGACGACATGGGCAGGCGCGGCCGCCCTGGGCAGTCAGCCGCCCTAGGCAGGCGTCGCCCTGGGCAGTCAGCCGCCCTAGGCAGGCGTCGCCCTGGGCAGTCAGCCGCCCTAGGCAGGCGTCGCCCTGGGCAGTCAGCCGCCCTAGGCAAGCGTAGCCCTGGGCAGGCGCTGTGCTGACGACCTGGGCAGATGACAGCCGTTGACAGCTACTGACAACTGTCTGGGTTTGGTTGTAGTAGCGGGCTTAGCCCATTATTATAATTAGGTTTTATGGATTACCTATATATACATAGGTAATCCTACTAACCTCATCAATACTTATACTTATACTTATTGATTAGTTACATCGACTTTATGAATTTTTAATGCTCTTCTCCAAAACTATAAAGTAAACGCGTTCATTGGATCCACAAAATCAACCAAGTTTTTGGGGTCATCCATTATTGTGGTGCTAATTATTTATGATTATTGAATTAAACCAAATAATATATTAGATCTAACAAACAATTTGATTCCTTTCAAACAAAGGAAAGTAAATGTAGTATTAAATTCAAAATTAGATCAATAATTTATATCTCGCATACATTAATCTTTAGATTATTTAAATCGGAAGGTAAATCTAGTTTTTATAGAAACCACATAACTTGGATTGGGATGGACTGACCCGATAAAAATTCAAAAATAAAGTAAAATAGCTTGAGACCCGTGTGATATACGATATTCAATAAACAAGATACATTAAAATGCAAGAAAAAATAACTTATAAAGGTGTATAACTTAGCAAACAAACAATAGCAAAATATGTGACATTCGCGAATTTCTAGGTATATTTCTATCGACTCGTATTCGTTTTATTTATTTATGTTTATGTTTTGACCCTATTGTATTCCTTTTATGTTTTATCATATTCGTATTTTATGAGTATCGTATTCGTATTTTCCGTATTTTATGAGTATCGTATTTGTATTTATGTGGTTCGAATCGTTATGTCGGGAACGTGTAGTTCTAAGTGCCTTTAGTATAAGTCTAGTATGCTCTTATGATAAGTTTAGGGGTTTTATGCCTATTTATGCGATTAAGATTAACGTTTTAAAAAGTATTACAACTTTAGTCCTTTCAGATTTTCGTTACAAAACTAGTACTATGGGAAATTCTATTACAATTTTAGTCCTCCACCTACCAAATTGTCTTATTAGACAACAACTTTTTTGGCATTATTCACCATCACCTCCCCATTTTCCCCTTTCACTTTATCTCTCTAAAAACACCCACAAAACACACACTTCTCTCTAAAATACCCGGAGATCCGACCGTTGAAATCCAATTTCGAGGCTAGATTATTGTTCACCGTTATCATCTTCATCTATCCTCTGAATTTCACCACGATCGGGTAAGTATTTCTCGGATTTTGTTTTAAACTTTATTATTTTGATTCAATCCCGAAAACACCACTTTTCACCATCAAAACTTGGATTTTATTGAGGGTTATTGTTCCTAAACGTATTCTGGACATAGGGTTCCAATATGGGATGATTTTGACACCTAAAACACTCAGAAATCGAATCCCGAATGTAATTTTTCGTAAAAACCCAGTTACGTCACGTAACTGTGTTACGTGAACGTAACCGATCACGTAAGACCTTCTGAATCACGTAACTGGCTTCTTTCTCACGTAAGTATCAATTACGTGACTTGTAAGTCACGTAACTAGCCCCCTTAAGTCACGTAATTCCTTTTGGTCCGTAACTCTTGACTTGTACCTCACGTAATTCTCTCGTATGCCACGTAACTTTCTTGTGGGTCACGTATTTAACTTGGATATCACATAATTGTCTTTCTTGATCACGTAACACCTTGTTAATCACGTAATTAGTCAAGTAACTTCCTTCCTTGACCCGTAACTCCTTGCAATGCACGAAATTAGCTTGTTAATCACGTAAGTATGCACGAAATTACTACATGACCACGTAATTCCTTCCTATGGCACGTAACTTGCTATTCCCGTAACACTTGATCACGAAATTCTTTGTTTAACACGTAACTCATTGCTGAACTTTCCGAAACGTTTGTAATCCCGTTAAATCGATGTTCCTTTTGGTCATTTTAAAACCCGTATAAAACGTTAATCGTTAAGGCATAACCCACTAGACTTAGAGATACTTAGACATGTTTATTTACGTGATGTTCAGGGCACTTAGACGTGGAAGCTTGACCGTATCTGATTATTTCCCGACATATTGTGATTTGGATTGCTTTGCTATTCTGTGAGTTATTCGCTGCCCTTTTTACCTTTTTACACTTTTTGGTCATGATTAGCGTTGTATAAAGGTATTTTTATGTTATATGTATTATGGTATGTATTATGGATATGATGCCTTTAGGTTAGCATTACCCAACTTGTTCCGCCTTTGTGGTAGAACGAGGCCCCGTATACACACCTGTTAGCTTTTAGCCGCCGGTTCGTATATATAGCGCTATATGGGTCTAACAAACCCTCATTTCTAACACGATGGATGATGGATGCGCCCTGTCCGTGTTAGTAATGTTATGACCGTGATTTTCGAGGACAACCTAGCGTAATGCACTAGGTGGGGTTAGTTGCCAGTATTGTTATGGTTCAGGTGTATCGTATTTACCTAAGGCTATTATCTATCCAGTATGCTATTTTATGAAATGATTATGGTATTTTATGGTATATGTATGAGTATTTTATCAAAAACGGTTTTGTATTCTTCACGTATATTTTGAAACATCATTTTCAAATGACTTATCTTCAAATCATAACACTTTTGGGTCAAAACGTATTGAAACTTTTATCCTATTATGTTTTTATTAATTATTGCGAATAATTCACCAACTTTATGTTGACGTCGTATTTTAACGCTTTTCAGGGATTTGAGGTTACCTTTATGATGCTATGCTTGTTGGCTACGTGGATCTTTTGCATGGAATTCATTTTGCTTATGTTATTTCCTTAGTATCCCAAACGCTGTAGCCGTATTTTGATATATTCGGATGATTGTAATAACGTATTGTATTTCAAACTCTTTAATCTATGTTGATGATGTATGGCTTACTTATGTTTATGTAACCTTTGAATCTCTGATACCGTATACACTGTACACCTCGGTTCCGCCATTTTGCGGGGTGTGACAGAAGTTGGTATCAGAGCCAATGGTTATAGCGAACTAAGTGACCTTACGGAATCACTTAGACTATGACCTAGGCTTTTGGACCTATCTGATTTACTCTATGTGCGCATTTCTTTCTTTTGTGGGCCTGTATGTGATTCGTATGCTTTATGTGCTTTGTTTTGCATTTTATGCTTTGAGGCCTGCTCGTTTTAGTCGCACATCCGGTTATCGTTCTGATTTATTCTGTTTGACATTCGTAGAAGATGCCGCCTAAGAGAGCTTCTACTAGGTCTACTCCGGCCGTCACTACTACGAGAAGGTCGACGAGACGAGGTCGCGCCAGTGTGAGAGCGGGTGCTACGCCTCAGAATCCCACTGTTGTCCCCAATGCTACTACCGCTACTCCGAATATCAGTCAGTTGATTGCGGAGCAGATTGCAGCGGCAATACCCGTGATTGTGGCACAACTCAAGGAGACACCGGTGCAAGATGCCGACATAGGGTTTGAAGAACCTATGATGCACGGTATTGGATCAGAAGGTACGGCGTCTGGGCGCGATGGTTCTGATGTGGGAAGAGCAGTGCATGTGGGAGTCGGTGGACCGAGTATTGTTATTGAGGATCCACCCCGAGGCTGTTCGTATAAGGCTTTTCTGGATTGCAGACCTACTGAGTTTAAGGGTTCTGAGGATGCGGTTGCTACCCTACAGTGGTTTGAGAGGATCGAGTCTGTGTTTGATGTTTCGGGATGCGCTGAGGAAAGCAAGGTTAAGTATGCTACATTCTTGTTCCAGGGTAAGGCACTCACCTGGTGGAACTCGGTGAAACGGGTTCAGGGCCGAGCTGCTGTTGCCTTGATGAGTTGGGAAAACTTGAAGGTCATGATGAAGAAGGAGTATGTGCCGTCATCTGAGACGCAGAGGTTGGAGAATGAATTGTGGAACCTGACTATGCAAGGTTCTGATTTTCGTGGGTATGTGAATAGATTCTACGATTTGTGTGTTTTGGCTCCTCGTTTGGTTCGCACGGAGAATGAGATAATCGAACGCTTCACCCAAGGGTTGCCCCAGACTATGCGAGACCACATTATTTCTCATCTTCCGGGTACTCTACAGAGTGCGGTTGATATTGCTGGTCGGCTGACCGCAAGTGCGATCCGTGGTGGTACTCTACAGCCGGTTGTGAGCCGAAGAGATTCTGGTAGATTTGAGAGGAGAGATATGGGTAATGCGAGGAAGAGAAGTCGTGGTCATGATCAGAGACCCCAACTTCCTCAAGTGTATGCTTTGACTGGTTCTGGAGCGGGTTATCAGGGCGTGCGCCCGAAGTGTGGTACATGCGGCAGTGCGCATGCAGCGAATGTGGCTTGTTGGATTTGTAAACGCTGCAAGAAGTTAGGCCACACTGAGCAGTTTTGTGGAAGAGCTACTGGAGCGTGTTTTGAATGTGGAGAAGTAGGTCACCGCCGTCATCAGTGTCCCAAGCTTGTATCATCTACTTCCCTTCCTACTCACGGTGCTGGTACTAGTGCAAGAGGAAATCCTGCCAAGAGCCGAGCTTTCGCCATGGAATCTTCTGAAGCTCACCAGGATCCTACTGTAGTCACTGGTACATTTCTTGTCGATGATTATCCTGCTTTTATCTTGTTTGATTCGGGTGCCGATAGAAGCTTTATATCTAGTGATTTCCGTCCCTTAGTAAACCGTGCTTCTAGTCCTTTAGAGCCTGCTTACGAGGTAGAAATAGCTGATGGTAGATGTGCTTGTGTTAGAGAAGTTATTCGTGATATTCCCCTCGTATTAGCCGATATTCCTTTTTCCATCGACCTTATTCCTATGAAACTCGGTAGTTTCGACGTCGTAGTCGGTATGGATTGGTTAGCGAAGCATAAAGGCGAGATAGTCTGTTATGAGAAACTTATTCGTATTCAGAAGCCGGATGGAGATCAGATGATTGTACACGGAGACAAGACTGGGAAACGCCTTAAAGTCATCTCAAGTTTGAAAGTTCGCGAGTATGTCCGTCAAGGTTGTTCCTTATATCTCGCTCATTTGGTGAAGAAAGATTCTCCGATAAAGATTGATGGTGTACCGGTTGTTCGCGAGTATTCTGACGTTTTTCCCGAAGATTTACCTGGAGTCCTTCCCCAGAGACAAACCGACTTTCGTATTGATCTTGTTCCTGGAGCAGCACCTGTTGCTAAAGCTCCGTATCGTTTGGCTCCTTCCGAGATGCTCGAGTTGTCGAAACAAATTCAGGAACTGGTCGATAAAGGTTTTATCCGTCCTAGTTTCTCCCCGCGGGGTGCTCCTGTCCTCTTTGTTAAGAAGAAGGATGGCTCCATGCGTTTATGTATTGATTATCGGGAGTTAAACAAGCTGACTGTGAAGAACCGTTATCCCCTTCCTCGTATTGACGACTTATTCGATCAACTTCAGGGTTCTTGCTATTTCTCTAAGATCGATATTCGCTCTGGTTATCATCAGTTAAGAGTTCAGGAAGATGATATACCTAAGACCGCTTTTCGTACTCGGTATGGTCATTATGAGTTCATGGTGATGCCGTTTGGTCTGACAAACGCCCCTGTAGCATTCATGGATCTAATGAACCGTATTTGTCGTCCGTATCTTGACAAATTCGTTATCGTATTCATCGACGACATTCTGATCTATTCTCGAAGTCGTAAGGAACATGAAGAGCATTTGCGTCTTGTTCTAGAAGTGCTTCAAAAGGAAAAGTTGTATGCGAAATTCTCTAAGTGCGAGTTCTGGATATCCGAAGTTCAATTTCTTGGCCACGTAGTTAGCGCGAAGGGTATTCACGTTGATCCTGCTAAGATTGAAGCTGTTAAAAGTTGGGTTGCACCAAAGTCACCGACCGAAATCCGTTCGTTTTTGGGTCTTGCTGGGTATTATCGTCGATTCATCGAGAACTTCTCCAAGATCGCTTCACCTATGACAAAGTTGACACAGAAGAGTGAACCATTCGTTTGGGGTTCCGATCAAGAGAGAGCCTTTCAGGTATTGAAGCAGCGGTTGTGTGACGCTCCTATTCTTAGTCTGCCAGTTGGTTCAGAGAATTTTGTTGTTTATTGCGACGCTTCGCACAAGGGTCTGGGTTGTGTGCTTATGCAGAATGGCAAAGTTATAGCTTACGCTTCGCGTCAGTTGAAAGTCCATGAGCAGAATTACACGACACATGATCTAGAGTTGGGAGCCGTCGTATTCGCATTGAAGATTTGGAGACATTATCTGTATGGGACCAAGTGTACTGTATTTACCGACCACAAGAGTCTTCAGCACATATTCGATCAGAAGATGCTGAACATGAGACAACGACGCTGGGTTGAGTTATTGAACGACTATGATTGCGACATTCGCTACCACCCTGGTAAGGCGAACGTTGTTGCTGATGCACTAAGTCGTAAGGAAACAGTCAAACCAGTCCGTATCCGTTCTATGATGGTATCTATTCAGACGAGCTTGAAGGCTCGGATTATTCAGGCACAAGAGGGTATTATGACAGAGGACCGTGTTAAAGAGGAAAGGTTGTATAAGTTAGCGTTGGAATTAGAACCGAAGGAGGATGGAGTTCTGTATTTCCTCGAGCGTATTTGGGTTCCGATTAGTATCCGTCAGTTGATTCTAGACGAAGCCCATAAGTCTAACTATTCCATTCATCCGGGTTCCGACAAAATGTATCATGACTTGAAAGAGTTCTATTGGTGGTCGGGTATGAAGCGTGAGATCGTCGAGTATGTTAGTCGATGTTTGACCTGTTCCAAAGTGAAGATTGAGTATCAGAAACCGTCTGGGCTACTCCAACAACCGAAGATTCCCGAGTGGAAATGGGAGCGTATTACTATGGATTTTGTTACGAAGCTTCCGAGATCTTCGAGTGGTTATGACAGTATCTGGGTTATTGTTGATCGATTGACGAAGTCTTCTCATTTCCTACCGATTCGTGAGAATTATCCGATGGAGAGATTCGTGCGTTTATATATTGCAGAGATTGTATCGAAACACGGAGTTCTTGTATCGATTATTTCCGATCGTGATGCTCGTTTCACCTCACGATTTTGGAAGTCATTCCAGACTGCTATGGGTACAAGGTTAGATATGAGTACCGCCTATCATCCGCAGACCGATGGTCAGAGTGAGAGAACTATTCAGACCTTGGAGGATATGCTACGAGCCTGCGCAATTGATTTTGGTGGTAGTTGGGACGTTCATTTACCGTTGATTGAGTTCTCGTACAACAACAGCTATCACACGAGTATCAAGTGTGGACCTTTTGAAGCTTTGTATGGCCGCAAGTGTCGATCGCCTGTATGATGGGCAGAAATAGGAGATAGTCAGATTTCTGGTCCGGAGATTATACAAGAGACCACTGACAAGATCTTCAAGATCAAGGAACGATTAATTACTGCAAGAGATCGACAGAAAAAGTATGCTGATAAGCGCAGGAAGCCTCTTGAGTTCAGTGTTGGAGATATGGTATTATTGAAGGTATCTCCATGGAAAGGGGTTGTCCGATTCGTGAAGCGCAGCAAGCTGAGTCCAACATACACGAGTCCGTTCAAGATCTTAGCCCGTGTCGGCCCAGCTGCGTATCGACTAGATTTGCCGGCAGAACTGAGCAACGTACACAATGTATTTCATGTATCTCAGTTGAAGAAATGCTTGGCTGACGAAACGTTATTAGTTCCGCTTGAGAAACTCCAGATTGATGATAAGCTTCATTTCGTTGAGGAACCGATCGAGATCGTTGCTAGTGATGTTAAGCGTCTACGACGAAGTAAGATCCCGATTGTCAAGGTTCGTTGGAATTCCCGTTTTGGAGCTGAGTTCACGTGGGAACGCGAAGATGAAATTTTGCGGAAGTATCCTCACCTTTCCCCCGGAGGTAGTACCAGGTGATAATTTCGAGGACGAAATTTCTTTTTACTTGGGGAGACTGTGACATTCACGAATTTCTAGGTATATTTCTATCGACTCGTATTCGTTTTATTTATTTATGTTTATGTTTTGACCCTATTGTATTCCTTTTATGTTTTATCGTATTCGTATTTTATGAGTATCGTATTCGTATTTTTCGTATTTTATGAGTATCGTATTTGTATTTATGTGGTTCGAATCGTTATGTCGGGAACGTGTAGTTCTAAGTGCCTTTAGTATAAGTCTAGTATGCTCTTATGATAAGTTTAGGGGTTTTATGCCTATTTATGCGATTAACATTAACGTTTTAAAAAGTATTACAACTTTAGTCCTTTCAGATTTTCGTTACAAAACTAGTCCTATGGGAAATTCTATTACAATTTTAGTCCTCCACCTACCAAATTGTCTTATTAGACAACAACTTTTTTGGAATTATTCACCATCACCTCCCCCATTTTCCCCTTTCACTTTATCTCTCTAAAAACACCCACAAAACACACTTCTCTCTAAAATAACCGGAGATCCGACCGTTGAAATCCAATTTCGAGGCTAGATTATTGTTCACCGTTATCATCTTCATCTATCCTCTGAATTTCACCACGATCGGGTAAGTATTTCTCGGATTTTGTTTTAAACTTTATTATTTTGATTCAATCCCGAAAACACCACTTTTCACCATCAAAACTTAGATTTTATTGAGGGTTATTGTTCCTAAACGTATTCTGGACATAGGGTTCCAATATGGGATGATTTTGACACCTAAAACACTCAGAAATCGAATCCCGAATGTAATTTTTCGTAAAAACCCAATTACGTCACGTAACTGTGTTACGTGAACGTAACCGATCACGTAAGACCTTCTGAATCACGTAACTGGCTTCTTTCTCACGTAAGTATCAATTACGTGACTTGTAAGTCACGTAACTAGCCCCCTTAAGTCACGTAATTCCTTTTGGTCCGTAACTCTTGACTTGTACCTCACGTAATTCTCTCGTATGCCACGTAACTTTCTTGTGGGTCACGTATTTAACTTGGATATCACGTAATTGTCTTTCTTGATCACGTAACACCTTGTTAATCACGTAATTAGTCAAGTAACTTCCTTCCTTGACCCGTAACTCCTTGCAATGCACGAAATTAGCTTGTTAATCACGTAAGTATGCACGAAATTACTACATGACCACGTAATTCCTTCCTATGGCACGTAACTTGCTATTCCCGTAACACTTGATCACGAAATTCTTTGTTTAACACGTAACTCATTGCTGAACTTTCCGAAACGTTTGTAATCCCGTTAAATCGATGTTCCTTTGGTCATTTTAAAACCCGTATAAAACGTTAATCGTTAAGGCATAACCCACTAGACTTAGAGATACTTAGACATGTTTATTTACGTGATGTTTAGGGCACTTAGACGTGGAAGCTTGACCGTATCTGATTATTTCCCGACATATTGTGATTTGGATTGCTTTGCTATTCTGTGAGTTATTCGCTGCCCTTTTTACCTTTTTACACTTTTTGGGCATGATTAGCGTTGTATAAAGGTATTTTTATGTTATATGTATTATGGTATGTATTATGGATATGATGCCTTTAGGTTAGCATTACCCAACTTGTTCCGCCTTTGTGGTAGAACGAGGCCCCGTATACACACCTGTTAGCTTTTAGCCGCCGGTTCGTATATATAGCGCTATATGGGTCTAACAAACCCTCATTTCTAACACGATGGATGATGGATGCGCCCTGTCCGTGTTAGTAATGTTATGACCGTGATTTTCGAGGACAACCTAGCGTAATGCACTAGGTGGGGTTAGTTGCCAGTATTGTTATGGTTCAGGTGTATCGTATTTACCTAAGGCTATTATCTATCCAGTATGCTATTTTATGAAATGATTATGGTATTTTATGGTATATGTATGAGTATTTTATCAAAAAAGGTTTTGAATTCTTCACGTATATTTTGAAACATCATTTTCAAATGACTTATCTTCAAATCATAACATTTTTGGGTCAAAACGTATTGAAACTTTTATCCTATTATGTTTTTATTAATTATTGCGAATAATTCACCAACTTTATGTTGACGTCGTATTTTAACGCTTTTCAGGGATTTGAGGTTACCTTTATGATGCTATGCTTGTTAGCTACGTGGATCTTTTGCATGGAATTCATTTTGCTTATGTTATTTCCTTAGTATCCCAAACGCTGTAGCCGTATTTTGATATATTCGGATGATTGTAATAACGTATTGTATTTCAAACTCTTTAATCTATGTTGATGACGTATGGCTTACTTATGTTTATGTAACCTTTGAATCTCTGATACCGTATACACTGTACACCTCGGTTCCGCCATTTTGCGGGGTGTGACAAAATAAATGTTTGCTTACTTATAAAATAAGCCTGAAACGCAATTTTACACAAACAATTCAATTGCAGTTTGTATTTTTTCACTATGCAACATGAACTTAAAATATGCAATCCAATCAAGCAGTCAAACCTATTCAAGTACGGAACAAAGGATGTCCAAATAAGCGGTTCAAATAGAAAGTATAAACTACAAAATATTTGTAAATTTAAACTCACAAAAACTGTATTCTTTTGACTCTAAATGAAGCAAATCATGTACTCCATCCATCCAAAAAAGAATATCTGCAAATGAAAAATGATTCACTTTATGGACAACATCCGAATCTTGACCCATTTCATGCTATAAGCAAATTTGTGCTCTGGTTTTTAAGAAGCATGTCTACCAAATAATGAGAAACACCTACATCCTATTATTTAAAAGCATGTTAATATATAATAAACCATTAGACTTTATGAAAATGTGCAAATTTATAGTAAAATACTTACGGGGTCTATCGAAATCCGGACTACATTGCAACACAAGGAGCATAATGGTTGGTTCACTGCCATTCTATAACGATTAAAAATATCATGATTGTCTTGTTTAACTTTTTAAAGTATTTTTTTTCTAATTTTGACCTTACATATTTTTGTTTGTGTTATATATTATTTGTAGACGCTATGACGTGAAATCGATGACGATTATACCAATAAAAATATATACAAAACTCAATCAATTCATATATTGTACATCAACTAATATCTAACTCAATCAATTCATATATTGTACATAAACTATTACAATCAATACGCTTTGGGTGCGGCCACACAAACATATATTCACATCATCGAGGAGCCCAGTGGTATTGCTCTATACAAGATAGAGGAACAAATTCCGTTCTTGACCATATGCGTCAATTGTTGGGATTAAACTGTTTGAGAAATAAGTTTAAGTTCATTAATATTGTTCATTACTACTGCATAAACTACTGCTCAGTTACTACTGCAAGTATATCAGTTACTACTGCATGTGTATTTGTTAATACTGCAACACTGATGGTTACTATCGCTGCAGACTGTTACTACTGCGTGTCTTCTGTTACTACTACATTAAGAGTTTGGATAATTTTTGAATAGTTTTGTAATTATCTCTTCCTTATTTGTAGAAATTGTAGTTATATTACAATTGTGATTGTAAAAGTCGTTTCCTAGATTAGCAAGGTTTAGCCTCAATAACTATATATACATAGATCCTTATATTAAGAAAAACACGTATATTGATCATTCTTTCAAGATTAATATATCGAGGCTTATAATTGATATTCGTTATTTTTCTCATTCATTCTTAACAATATTCGTTTAATCAATAAAACTTGTGATATCAAAGTGTTTATATCCTCTGCTAAACTTCTTTGATAGATCAAGATCTTTATTCAAAGTGTGGTTGTGTTTACATAAACCATATCGATCCTGACAAGTGGTACCAGAGCACATGAGGTGCTCAAGATCTAGAGATCTACAAGTTTTTGTTGAAGCCTCAACAAGAAGCAATTTACTATCAATCATGACTAATGTGGTGGTAAATAAACTTCCTGTATTGAATAGTAACGATTTTGATCTTTGAAAGTTAAGGATCAAACAACACATACTGCTCTCTGATTATGCAATATAGGATGTAATTGTGAATGGGAACAAACAAGCTCTCACCCTGTCAGCTGATGGAACACCTGGAGTTGTTCATCCTCCTACCAAAGATCAAGAAAGAAAAGAAAAATAAACTGAAATCAAAGCTCTCAGTATTCTTCTAATTGCTATTCCTAATGAATACCAATCACAATTTGAAAGATATGGTGATGCAAGGTCTCTATGGGAAGCTCTTAAGAAGAGATTCAGTGGAACAAAGAACACCAAGAAGATTAGGAAGGCTCTTCTCAAAGAGGAGTATGAAAACTTCAAAGCCTTCAAAGAAGAAAGAATGTCTTCGACTTTTGACATATACAAGAAGCTGACAGGAGAGTTGAGCAGTGCTGGAGTAATAATAGACAAACACAAAAGTAAAAGGGTTAAAATAAAAATAAATAAGTTTGGTGTTGTGAATAATAGTATTACATCAAATTTAGTGTAAAATAGTATTACACCAAGGTACGAGATCAAGAGAGACTATTAAAAAAAGCTGTGACCAAACCAACCAATCACAATTCTGCATTTCAAAAAATCATTTAAATTTTATTTTAGTTAAAAATTAGATATTTCAAAAACCGTAAATTTATTAAACAAATAAATTACACCATTGTAAGAGCATTAAATTACATTTTTATAGAGTACCCACTCGATATACTTTTAACGAAATATTTTTTTCGGGTTTTTTTGTCGGGTTTTGAAATTATATATTATAAAATCACGAGTTTATCACATGTGATTTTAGTAATTTGACATAATAATTTTGCGTTTTTTCTTTTGATTCTAGTTGAATGTATATAATATAACAAATATATGTTTTGAAATTCATATTTAGTGTTCAAATCATATGTGATTGTACCTTAGGAATATCAACATTTGTCCGAAAATGGAAAATAAAAAATCATCAATTTTTTATTTTTTTCGGGTCCATGTAGATTATACCTCATATGATATTGTTGTATTTTAAAATTCACAATTAAAGTTGAAATCATTTGTCTTATTGCCTTATAATTTTCGAAAGTTTACATACATAATCTTATCTTAATATATAATAAAAGAGAGGTCTAAAATGGCACTTGATAAAGTAGTAACCATTAGATGGAAATCCAACTTTAATTTAAACCATTAGATCATTTTGATGATGTCATCACTAATAATTTCATTTTAACCCTTTTACTTTAAATAATTTAACTCTTATTTTAAATAGTAGTAATTAGATAATACTAATTAACATTTCTACTTTAAATAATCTAACACTTGTATTTTAAATTAATTTTAAAAAAATAAAAAACATATTTTTTCTTCAAACACATACACATTTTTAGTATAAAAAGAAACTAAAATTATTTTATTGTTTTACGAGTGTTTTGCATATAAACGGAAAACATATCATAAAAAAAAATCTTATGTTTTTTTTTCATCCTATTTACCCAATATATTTAGTTTTTTTTTATATATTATAAAAAGAAAATAAAATTATTTTATTGTTTTACGAGTATTTTGCATATAAATGGAAAACATATCATATAAAAAAATCTTATGTTTTTCCTTTTCGTCCTATTTACGCAATATTTTTAGTTTTTTTATATATTATAATTATTTTATTTTTAATAAGGTTTTTTCCGAATTACAAAGTAAATGTTTTTTTAACTTCACATTTGCTAACATAAACATTTTATCTACATGACTAATAGCTTTCTATTAATATTTTTATATAATGTTTTTGTTAACATTATATATTTTTTTAATATAATTTTCCGCGTATTAGGCGGGTCAATGAGCTAGTAAAATTACATATGATATACAATACAATCAAATATGATATGCGTACTATCACATTTATGTCAAAAAATCAAGGTTCTAAATAATGGGGCGAGAATTTACGAAAACATGCAAGGCGTCTTTGTTAGGCAAAAAAAACATGGTCATGGCTTCTCATGGCGCGCCTTAACGCGAGTTTTTTGTAACGCGTTATAAAAATAAATAAAAAATAAAAAAAAAAAAGTTTAAAAATAGTTAAAAATGGCTATAAAAATCATTTAATTGTAAATTTGCGACTATATCTTAGAATATATATATACTTAAATGTTAAAACATACTTTTTGATAAGTATATATAAAATTATAAAATATATTAAAAAATTTCGCCGCCTTGTCACGCTTTAAAAAACGCCATGTCTCGCCTTTTCTTGCAAAGCTTGAGGCTTACTCTTGCCGCCACGCCACGCCTTACGTTATCTGTAACCTTGCAAAAAATGAAGGGAAAAAAAATCGACACAATTCGATATTTTTCTAAATTTAGGTAATTTATACATTTTATAATAATTCTCTTTTATAAAGTTTTTCGAATTTGTGCTAATATCACATGTGATATTATCGTTACAATTTCAATATCACATGTGATAGTACGCTCACTCTGACCATCAGTCTGAGGATGATAAGCCGTACTCATATCCAATCGGGTGCCCAAAGATCGCTGTAACGACTGCCAAAACCTCGAAGTAAATCGTGCATCACGGTCTGAAATAACTGATACTGGAATGCCATGCTTGGCCACAATCTCGTCGATGTACAATCTAGATAACTTCTCTACTCGGTAATCTTCACGAATAGGAAGAAAGTGCGCTGACTTAGTCAGCCGATCGACGATAACCCAAATAGTATCATAACCTCCTGTAGATCTAGGAAGTTTTGTAACAAAATCCATCGTGATCCTCTCCCACTTCCACTGTGGAATCTCGGGCTGCTGAAGAAGGCCGGAAGGCTTTTGGTTCTGAGCCTTGACCTTCGAACACGTCAAACACTTGCCCACATACTCGGCAATCGCCCGCTTAATGCCAGGCCACCAATAGAACTCCTTCAGGTCATGGTACATCTTATCCGCTCCAGGATGAACGGAATAATTCGACTTATGACCCTCATCCAAAATCAGCTGTCTAAGACTAACGGGAATCCAAATACGATCCATGAAGTACATCACCCCGTCGTCCTTCGGCTCCAACTGTCGTGCCAAACTGAACAAACCCTCATCCTTAAGGCGATCCTCGGTGAGAGCCTCCTGCTGAGCCTGAATAATACGAGCCTTCAAGCTCGACTGAATAGAAACCATCATAGCACGAATCCTCACCGGCTTAACCGACTCCTTGCGACTTAACGCATCGGCTACAACATTCGCCTTACCGGGATGGTAGCGAATCTCACAATCATAATCGTTGAGCAACTCAACCCATCGACGTTGCCTCATATTCAACATCTTTTGATCAAAGATGTGCTGTAACGATTTATGATCGGTGAATACGGTACACTTAGTACCATAAAGATAGTGGCGCCAGATCTTCAAAGCAAAAACTACTGCGCCCAACTCTAAATCGTGTGTCGTGTAATTCTGCTCGTGAATCTTCAACTGACGAGAAGCATAGGCAATCACTTTCCCATTCTGCATCAGTACACAACCGAGTCCCTTATGCGAAGCGTCGCAATATACTACAAAATTCTCGGTACCCTCGGGAAGACTCAATATAGGAGCATTACACAACCGCTTCTTCAACAACTGAAAAGCTTCCTCTTGATCTTCACCCCAAACAAACTCCTCACTCTTCTGGGTAAATTTAGTCATAGGCGAGGCTATCTTCGAGAAATTCTCGATGAAACGACGATAGTAGCCTGCCAGACCCAAGAATGACCGGATCTCAGTGGGTGTCTTCGGAGCGACCCAATCTCTAACGGCTTCAATCTTGGCAGGATCAACGTGAATGCCCTCACCGCTGACCACGTGGCCAAGAAACTGAACCGCAGATAACCAAAACTCGCACTTAGAGAACTTAGCGTAAAGTTTCTCCTGCCTCAGCAACTCCAACACTAGTCTCAAATGCTCCTCGTGCTCTTCCCGGCTACGAGAATATATCAGAATGTCGTCGATGAAAACGATCACGAACTTGTCGAGGTAAGGACGACATATACGGTTCATCATGTCCATGAAAGCTGCAGGCGCATTCGTGAGACCGAAAGGCATAACCAAAAACTCGAAGTGGCCATAACGCGTCCTGAAGGCGGTCTTCGGAATGTCCTCCTCCTGCACTCTCAACTGATGATATCCGGATCGTAAATCAATCTTCGAAAAGAAACATGAACCCTGAAGCTGATCGAATAAGTCATCTATCCGTGGTAAGGGGTACCGGTTCTTCACCGTCAGCTTATTCAACTCCCTGTAGTCGATACACAACCTCAAAGATCCATCCTTCTTCTTCACGAAGAGTACCGGCGCGCCCCAAGGAGAGAAACTCGGTCTAACAAAGCCTTTATCCACCAACTCCTGAATCTGCTTTGATAACTCTAACATCTCCGAAGGTGCTAGCCGATAAGGAGCCTTCGCCACCGGCGCTGCTCCCGGAACCAAGTCTATACGAAACTCTACCTGCCTACTAGGGGGTAAACCAGGTAAGTCCTCCGGAAATACATCGGGAAAGTCACGAACCACCGGCTTCTCCTCAATCTTCTCCGCGGAGTCTTTCTTCACAAGGTGTGCAAGAAAGAGTGTGCAATCTCGCTTGATGTACTCCCGCACCTTCATACACGAAACAATCTTAAGGCGCTTCCCCGCCTTATTCCCCTGAACTAACAACGGACCACCAACCGGCAACGGAATACGAATCATCTTCTCGAAGCATACGATCTCTGCACGGTGTGTCGCCAACCAATCCATACCAATAATAACATCGAAACTACCCAGCGTGATAGGAATTAAGTCAATAGGAAAAGTATGATCCTCAAAGCTAATCCTACAAGCACTAAGTATCTCCGTGGCACGTAAATACTTACCATCGGCTAGCTCTATCTCATAAGTAGGCACTAATGGTCTAGAAGTACAACTAATCATGGTCCTAAACTCAGTAGATATAAAACTCCTATCGGCACCAGAGTCAAATAAAATAAAAGCAGGCTGATCACATATAAGAAAAGTACCCGTGACAACGCTGGGATCCTGCTGTGTCTCATGTGCGCCCATAACAAAAGCTCTACCACGAGATCCAGAACCAGAAGTAGTACCAGTACCGACTGAAGCTAGCTTGGGACACCTGTCCCGACGATGATCAGTAGAACCACACTCAAAACACTTGCCCCTCTGGGCACGACAATACCTGTCAGTGTGTCCTAACTTCTTGCATTTCCCACACTCCCAACACTTCACTTCCTGAGAATGATGATTACTACACCTCCCACATTTCGGATACTTGCTCTGAGCATCCGGGATCACCGCAGCATAAGACTGCACTACCTGAGGTGTATCCTGCCTCCTATTCCTCTTCCTCGAATCACTATGACGGAATCCACCACTCCGTTTCCCTCCGGAGTGCTGCCTAGGTACCATGGGTGGTAGTCTACCATCGCGGACCGCGTTATGAGTCAACGTGGTCGCGAGCTCCACTGCGCTCTGGAATGTACATGGCTTCGACGACATAACATTATCCCTAATCTCCTTGGATAATCCACGGATGTAACGGCTAATTCTCTTAGGCTCCGGGCGAACCAAATGTGGAACCAACTGCGACAAAGTGTAAAACCGTGTAGTGTATCCCATAATATCCGACCCAACCATCTCTAGTTTCCACAGCTCCTCCTCTAGCCTCTCGAGCTCCGCCTCGGGCACATACTCAATAAGGATCAACTCCTTCAACTGCTCCCAGGTCATCATATCAGTCTCCACCCGACCTCGAACGCTAACAATGGAATTCCACCAAGTCAATGCTGTCCCCTGTAGAACAAATGTAGCATAACGGACTTTATCCTCCTCCGCGCAACCCACTGTACTGAAAATAGACTCCAATTTCTCGATCCACTGGAGTGTCCCAATAGCGCCCTCAGTACCTCGAAACTCGGGGACTTTGCATCCCATAAACGTCTTCAGCGAACATCCCCTCCGTGGAGTGTCATCGATAACAATGGTGCGTCGAGTAGAGTCGTCCGCTCTACCAGAACCAGAACCTCCCACATGCATACCCGACTCGGGTCCACCAGATCCAGTAACCACAATCTCAGGACCACCGTGTCCAGAACCACCCGATCCAGTACCCGTAGTCTCGGGACCTCCACCAATCACAATAGGCTCAGGGCCACCCTGATCTGATGCACCAGTACCAGTACCGTCACTGCTATGCACCGTACTCTCTCTAATCTGAGCAACAATAGTCGGCAACATTGCTGCTATCTGCTGGGCTACAAGCTGAGCCAAGTCTGGTGTAGTCTCTGGACCCGAATCGCCGGTCCTCGTAACAGGAGTAGGACCACTAGTCCTCGTGACAGGTGTAGGACCACTAGTCCTCGTGACTGGGGTAGGACCTCTAGCTTTCGCGGTTGGTTGTACGCGTCTCGTCGACTTCCTCGTACCGGTAGTCCTCTTAGGCGGCATCGTCCTAAAAGTATAAACGTGTTAAACAAGATAGGCGATTAAATAGAGTTAGATGATAAAAGCAAAAGCGAGAAAATAAACACGTAAAGCACATAATGCACACTTAGCAAATCAGAGAAAATCGATTGTAAAGCCTCCGGTCATAGTCCAAGTGATTTCCTTCATAAAGCCACTTGGTTCGCTATAACCATTGGCTCTGATACCAATTTCTGTAACACCCCGCTAAAAGCGGAACGCAGAGTGTTCCAGTTAAAGATATCAAGAGTCAAGGATTACAACATACAACCATAAACAAAACATCGAATCATATTAAATCATGCCTCAAGGTTTACAAAATACAATACATATCCGAATGTGAAATCAAAGTCATGTACGAATACAATACAAATGTCAAATACGTGGATCATAAAGGAATTACATCAAACAAAATGAATTCCAAACACATAAGCTATATGATCCCAAAACAAGCAAGGCATGATCAAATAAATCCTCAAACTCCTGAAAAAGCGTTAAAAACGACATCAACACAATGTTGGTGAATTATTCGCAATAAGTAAATAAGATTTGACCCAATAAAAGATTTAATAAACATATTCAGTTTCAAAAGCATATCTTGATGTATAATCCTAGTGTGAGTATAGATACCAAAGATTAATATACACTGAACCTGACCACATTCCCCTAACCTAAGGCGATGCAATACCAAAGGCAACAAACAATCATACGGCCATAACATTCACTCGTAGGGCTATCCTCTCGAGTAATGAGGGTTGGTCAAACCCATATAGATCTATATATATGCAACCGTGGGCAAATAGCTAACAAGTGTATGAGGGGGGCTTACCAAAAGCCTAAGAAGCATCCTAATCTAAGGTGATACTGATACACTAGGCATACAAGATATACATCATATAATAGTTCAAAAACGCTTTCCAGCCCAAAATAATAAGAGAAAAGGGGCTACGAATAACTCACAAAATAAGCTCGGCAAGAGATCGGGTAATAATCAATAAGAAGCTAATAATCCGCCGCCTAAGTGCCCTAAATCAATATAACAAGTCTAAGTATCTCAATAACATAGTTCGGTTTAGCCTTGTCGGTTAAGTTTAGAGTTTAAGATTTATTAGAGTATTCCAACGATTTCCAAGTCGAGTCGTGATGACGGTTCAAGGTGACGATGTTCCGCGTCGATAGGGACGATGGGAAAATATCGATAAGTTTCACGTCATAATGACTTTTAGAAAGGAATAACATTCCGAGCCGAACTTGACTAACAGGAACGTCGATTGAAAGGAATACCGTTACCAAAGTTTATTGAAGTCAACCAAAGTCAACGTCGAAGATGTTGACTTGGTCAAAGTCAAAGATGTTGACTTGGTTAAAGTCAAAGATGTTGACTTGGTTAAAGTCAAAGTCAACAATTGGAAGTAAAGGTCCAAATTAAAGATATTGATTTAGATTAGTCAAAAGTCAACGATTTGAGAAAAGTCAAAGTCAACGTTTTATAGAAAAGTCAAAGTTGATGATTCTTAGATTGAAATATAATTTTGACCATTTATGAGTAAAAACGCTTTTATTTTCAGAATAATAGAGTGAAAATGATTTATGACGGTTTAAACAATTGTCCGTAAAAGTAAGTAAACGTTTGATTACATATTCTCGATTAAAGTTTAAGATTGCGATAAGTCTTTGAGTCCAAAGACGTTAGTTTGACTTATATGATACTTTTATACATAATAAGTTACTGTTATAAGTTTTAAGTCAAAACACGTTACGAGTCTAAGTCGGAAAGTAACAAAAATGACAATTTTGAAGGACAGACCCCCGGTGCTGCGCACCAAGGGGTAGGTGCTGCGCACCGGGGTGTTTCCCGAAAACGAGTTTTTACGTTTTTGTTGCTAACTGTTTCGTTTGACGTTTTTAGGTGAAAGTGTAAACTGATCAATTGTTAGTTTAGGTCCATTTAACATTTACCAAGTGTCATATATGTCTAAATGTGTGGTTTTACATATATTTATCATAAATATGTTAATTTCGGTAAATATCTTATCTTTACTTATTTTACATGTTTTAAGTCCAAACTTTCTGAGATTGATAGGTGTTGGTCTAATAGGTTAACCTAACCATTTTCAAGGCTTAAAACCGAATTTGAAAGTAAGGAAATGAAAAGATAGAGATTAAGAATATTTTACCGATTTCACCCGCAAGACGTGTCGATTATTGATACTTGCAAGGATTTCGGAAAGAGAGACTTTATGATGGAGGTGGTGAGGAGGTCAAGAGCTCCAAAATGTAAAAGTCTACCATTAGTAATAGTCTCAAAAGCAATGGAAAGAAATAGAGATTTTTCGGAGAAACTTTCTTACCAAAATTTTCAAGGAGATGAATACACCGAAAAGTCACTAAGCTCCAAAGTTATTTGTAGAGATGATGAGAACAATAATTCTCCATTCATACAAAAACAAGAGGATTGTTAGGAGTTTTTATAATAGAGAAGAAAATGGGGAAGTTTGGAGAGTTTTCATACCAAAATTAAAGAAATGTTTCTTCAAAGAAAACCACCGAAACTCTTCTTCTTCATGGAAAAATCACCGGAAGCAAACTTGGTAGAGCAAGGGAAAAATGATTATGAGTTAGGATCTCCAAGTTAAATGGAAGAAAATAGTAGAAAAGAAGTAAAAACTCTTAAGAAGCACTTACCGAAATGGATGAATTTGTTATGGAACTCTTGAGTGGTAAGTTGGTAACCTTCTTAGCTTGGATTTCCTTTCAAAATACTTGTGAGTAGATGGTCATTTCTCTGGAAGTTGAGAGAAGTTGTGACAAGTATGAAAGGAAATGAGTGACAAAAAGTGGTGTTGTGTTTGAATGTAAAAGTTGAAGTTTGGAAAGAGAAGTGTCCCCAACTTGCTTAGAGATCCACAATTGGATCTAATCTACCCAAATGGGGGAGTTTACAGAAAGAATCACGTGAAAAGGAGTTGTAGCATCTCAAGAAATTGACCACAAAGTAGAAAATGGAGTTTAGCCGAAATTGGCCTAGGTGCTGCGCACCCCTGCCCTTGGTGCTGCGCACCGGGCCTTTTCCTGGTCAGTTTCGTTAACTTTTCGTTAAAGGACCAGATTTGTAACAGATTCCGTTAGTTCTCCGTTAAAGGACTAACTTTGTAATGAAATTTCGAAATAATGATTTTCTTAACCGACGATTATGGCGTAAACGCAATACTTAAATAACGTGAGAATACTAGATATTAGGCACTTAGGTGATTCTAAAGCTTCCGTCTCGAGAGACAAAGTAATAAAACACATAAACCCGACTCAAATGCAATAAACGTGAGTAAAATAAAGCGAAATACGAGGGTCCAAATCATTGCGAATAAAAAGAGTAATAATCGGTAAATAAAATATACCTCGAAAAGACGGATTGTCACAGCATCCCCCAGTAAAAAGGAATTTCGTCCACGAAATTCTACTGAACCCTGCTGCTAGCAAAAAGATGTGGGTTCTTCTTCTGTATCTCGTCCTCCCGCTCCCAAGTAAACTCAGCTCCAATCTTCGAGTTCCATCGAACCTTCACTATCGGAATCCGACTCCGCCGTAACTTCTTGACATCTCGGTCAACAATCTCCACCGGCTCCTCAATCACATGAAGCGAGTCATCCCAGCGGTACAATCAGGGTCTCATCAGCAAGGCACTTCTTGAGATGCGATACATGAAATACGTTGTGCACACCGCACAACTCAGGTGGCAACTCAAGTCGATAAGCCACTGGACCAACACGGGACAAAATCCTGAAAGGACCCGTAAAACGTGGACTAAGCTTGCTGCGTTTTTCAAATCGAAACACACCCTTCCACGGAGAAACTTTCAGCAATACCATATCTCCAACCTGAAACTCCAAAGGTCTCCTACGCAAATCCGCGTACTTCTTCTGACGGTCTCGGGCGGCTATCAAACGATCCTTGATCTTGAAGATCTTATCCGTCGTCTCCTGAATCAACTCGGGACCCGTAATCTGGCTATCTCCTATCTCTGCCCAACATATCGGAGATCTACACTTCCTACCGTAAAGAGCCTCAAATGGTGCACAATTGATACTGGAGTGGTAACTATTATTATACGAGAACTCGACCAATGGTAAATGTCGATCCCAACTCCCAAAGCATATCCTCCAACGTCTGAATAGTACGCTCACTCTGACCATCAGTCTGAGGATGATAAGTCGTACTCATATCCAATCGGGTGCCCAAAGATCGCTGTAACGACTGCCAAAACCTCGAAGTAAATCGTGCATCACGGTCTGAAATAACTGATACTGGAATGCCATGCTTGGCCACAATCTCGTCGATGTACAATCTAGATAACTTCTCTACTCGGTAATCTTCACGAATAGAAGAAAGTGCGCTGACTTAGTCAGCCGATCGACGATAACCCAAATAGTATCATAACCTCCTGTAGATCTAGGAAGTTTCGTAACAAAATCCATCGTGATCCTCTCCCACTTCCACTGTGGAATCTCGGGCTGCTGAAGAAGGCCGGAAGGCTTTTGGTTCTGAGCCTTGACCTTCGAACACGTCAAACACTTGCCCACATACTCGGCAATCGCCCGCTTAATGCCAGGCCACCATAGAACTCCTTCAGGTCATGGGTACATCTTATCCGCTCCAGGATGAACGGAATAATTCGATTATGACCCTCATCCAAAATCACTGTCTAAGACTAACGGGAATCCAATACGATCCATGAAGTACATCACCCCGTCGTCCTTCGCTTCCAACTGCGTGCCAAACTGAATAAACCCTCGTCCTTAAGACGATCCTCGGTGAGAGCCTCCTGCTGAGCTGAATATACGAGCCTTC
>CAJVGC010000508.1:4556716-4574216 GCA_910822075.1 Senecio squalidus
GCTGGGATAGCTGCAGCAATTTGTTCCGCAATCAGCTGACTAATGTTCGGAATAGCAGAAGTAATATTGGGGACTGCAGTGGTATTCTGCGGCGTAGCACCCGCTCTCGCACTGGCGCGACCTCGCCTTGCCGACCTTCTCGGAGCGGCGGCGGCAGGAGTAGCTCTAGTAGAAGTAGCTCTAGAAGAAGTTCTCTTTAGCGGCATCTTCTACGAATATCAAACGGAATAAATCAGAACGATAGACTGTATGTGCGACTAAAACCAGCAGGCCTCAAAACATAAAAAGCATAGCAAAAGCACATATAGCATATAAATCACATACAGGCCCACAAAAGAAGGAAATGCGCACATAGAGTAAATCAGATAGGTCCAAAAGCCTAGGTCATAGTCTAAGTGATTCCGTAAGGTCACTTAGTTCGCTATAACCATTGGCTCTGATACCAACTTCTGTCACACCCCGCATAGAATGGCGGAAACCGAGGTGCGCAGTGTATAAGGTATCAGAGATTCAAAGGTTACATCAAACATAAATAAACCAAACATCATCAATCATAGATAAAGAGTTGAAGTAAAGTACTTATTACAGTCATCCGAATAGTATCCAAAATACGACTACAGAGTTTGGGAAACTAAGGAATTACAATAACAAAATAAATTCCAGCAAAAAGTCCCAAGTAGCCAAGCAAGCATAGCATCAAAAGAGGTAACCTCAAATCCCTGAAAAGCGTTAAAAATACGACGTCAACATAAAGTTGGTGAATTATTCGCAATAGTAAATAAAAACATAATTGTATAAAAGTTTTCAATAAGTTTTGACCCAAAAGATAAGATTTGAAGATAAGTCTTTTTGAAAAGATATTTCAAAATATATTTGAAGTATATAAAACCTTTCGATAAAAATATTCATATTTGTACCATACGGTACCTCCATATTTGTACCATACGGTACCATAAACATATTTGTACCATACGGTACCATAATCATTTCATAAAATAGCAGCTTTAGGAACATACAATACACCTGACCCTAACAATAGATACTGGCAACTAACCCCACCTAGTGTCTCAAACTAGGTTATCCTCGATAATAATACTCGGTCGTAAGATTGTTAACATGGACAGGGCGCACCATATCCAAAATAGTGTTAACAATGAGGGTTTGTCAGACCCTTATAGCGCTATATATACTTCCGACGGTACAAGACTAACAGGTGTGTATACGGGGCCTTGTACTACCACATAGGCGGTACAAGTTGGGTGAGATCATCTAAAGCATTCATATAAGTGCATATACATGCCATAATACATACATAACATAAAATACCTTTGTTTAACGCTAATCATGCCCAAAAATATAAAAAGGGTAAAAAGGGCAACGAATAACTCACAGATAGCAAAGCAATCCAAATCTTTATATGTCGGGAAATACTACAATACCGTCAAGCTTCAACGTCTAAGTGCCCTATACATCACGTAAATAAAACATGTCTAAGTATCTCTAAGTCTAGTAGAGTTATGCCTTAATGATTAACGTTTTATACGGGTTTTAAAATATCCAAAGGAATATCGATATACGGAATACAAACGTTTCGGAAAGTCAACGGACTAGATACGTGTTCCTAATACTTACGTGCACTACAAGTCACGTAAGTATCAAGGTACGTGTTATACGAGAGTTACGGGTATAATAACTTGACCAACAAGGAAATTACGTGATAAAACAAGGAGTTACGTGAATAATGACCAATATCGTGAATAAAACAACAATTACGTGACATATGACTATACTTACGTGCATGGAACGATCTATTACGTGAACATGAAGTTATGTGACTATAATTACGTGAAGAACAAGTAACTTACGTGAGCGATATTGGAATTTCGTGACCATAAGTGTAATTACGTGAACGAAATCACTATTACGTGACATAGAGGCTATTACGTGAACGTAATAGTATTATTACGTGGACGTAATTTGAATTACGTGAGGGTGAAGTAAGTTTCGGGCGAAATAAACGAATTACGTGATCAGCATGGGACTTACGTGAGCGTAATACCTTATTACGTGAACGTAATATACTTTCGTGAACGAAATAGTGTTATTACGTGAAGCAAACCGAAGTTACGTGCAATAACGAGATTCTTACGAAAAATAACATTTGGAAATCGATTTTGGAGTGTTCTAAGTGTCCAAATGATCTATAATCGAAACCCTATGTCCAGAATACTATTAGGAACAATAATCCTAAATAAAATCTCGATTTTGACGGCTAAAAATGATAGTCTCGGTTTGTATCAAAAATAGGTTAAAGTTTAAAACAAAAATGGAGAAATACTTACTTGATCGTAATGAAACTTGGAGGATAGATAGAGGTGATGATGGTGATCAATAATCCGGTCTCGGATCTAAATTTGGACGGTCGGATCGCCGGAAAAGCTAGAGAGAAGGTGGAGGTGTTTGTGTGTGTTTTTAGAGAGAGAGAGTGTGTGTAGTGGTTACTTGGAGAGGAAGATGAAATGGGGATAAGGACAAAATTATTGGTGTATAATGAGACAAAATTCAGATAGGGACGATTTTTGTAATAAAATTCGACATAGGACTAAAATTGTAATAGATTTTCCCGCGTAGGACTAGTTTCGTAATAAAATTTCCGAAGGGACTAAAGATGAAATACTTTTTAAACGTCAATCTTAATCATATAATTAAGGCATAATTCCCCTAAACTTATCATAAGAGCATACTAGACTTATACTAAAGGCACTTAAGACTATACGTTCCCGACATAAAGATTCGAATCACATACTATATACCCGATAAACGCAAATACGCATAAAATACAAATACGATACTCATAAAATACGAATACGATAAACATAAAAGAAATACAATAGGGTCAAAACACTAATATAAATAAATAAAACGAATACAAGACGATAGAATAATACCGTGAAATTTGCGAATGTCACAATTTTCAAGGAGATGAATACACCGAAAAGTCACTAAGCTCCAAAGTTATTTGTAGAGATGATGAGAACAATAATTCTCCATTCATACAAAAACAAGAGGATTGTTAGGAGTTTTTATAATAGAGAAGAAAATGGGGAAGTTTGGAGAGTTTTCATACCAAAATTAAAGAAATGTTTCTTCAAAGAAAACCACCGAAACTCTTCTTCTTCATGGAAAAATCACCGGAAGCAAACTTGGTAGAGCAAGGGAAAAATGATTATGAGTTAGGATCTCCAAGTTAAATGGAAGAAAATAGTAGAAAAGAAGTAAAAACTCTTAAGAAGCACTTACCGAAATGGATGAATTTGTTATGGAACTCTTGAGTGGTAAGTTGGTAACCTTCTTAGCTTGGATTTCCTTTCAAAATACTTGTGAGTAGATGGTCATTTCTCTGGAAGTTGAGAGAAGTTGTGACAAGTATGAAAGGAAATGAGTGACAAAAAGTGGTGTTGTGTTTGAATGTAAAAGTTGAAGTTTGGAAAGAGAAGTGTCCCCAACTTGCTTAGAGATCCACAATTGGATCTAATCTACCCAAATGGGGGAGTTTACAGAAAGAATCACGTGAAAAGGAGTTGTAGCATCTCAAGAAATTGACCACAAAGTAGAAAATGGAGTTTAGCCGAAATTGGCCTAGGTGCTGCGCACCCCTGCCCTTGGTGCTGCGCACCGGGCCTTTTCCTGGTCAGTTTCGTTAACTTTTCGTTAAAGGACCAGATTTGTAACAGATTCCGTTAGTTCTCCGTTAAAGGACTAACTTTGTAACAGATTAAGTTAGAGGACTAACTTTGTAATGAAATTTCGAAATAATGATTTTCTTAACCGACGATTATGGCGTAAACGCAATACTTAAATAACGTGAGAATACTAGATATTAGGCACTTAGGTGATTCTAAAGCTTCCGTCTCGAGAGACAAAGTAATAAAACACATAAACCCGACTCAAATGCAATAAACGTGAGTAAAATAAAGCGAAATACGAGGGTCCAAATCATTGCGAATAAAAAGAGTAATAATCGGTAAATAAAATATACCTCGAAAAGACGGATTGTCACAGTGGAGGTTGTGGGATTATTTTATTATTTTTATTTTTTTTCTTAAAACATTAATATAAAAGATAAATAAATAATTAAAAGAATATAAAATATTAAAACTTAATAATTAAAACATTAAATAAAAATATATTAATAAAAATATAATTTTGCCTTTTTACCTTCATTTTCACCTCCATTGGATAAGTCGATGGATATCAACCTCAATTATTCTGGAAAACATTGCTGGAGAGACCTGTTTCGACCCAACGACAAAGAAAACGACCTAGTTATTTTCCAAGTGATGTAGAAGATTGTGGTGTAAGGACTCGTAGGAAGACTGTGAATAACACCATTGAACCTGCTCAAGTTTGTGATTGTGGCGTCGAATGATTGTTTGTGTTTGTTTGGGGAGCGTTTGAGGAAGATGAAGACATTTCGTGTTTGTTTTGGGATTGGTATGAGATTGTATGAGATTAAGAATAAGATTGTTGAAAGAAGGTGTGATATTTTTGGTTAAAATGGGGTTGTATTTATAGGTGAAATTTGGTAAAAAAAAATAATAAATAATAAATAAATTAAATAAAACGGTAATATTACCGTTTGAATAAAAAAAAACAATTAATCTCAAAACGAACCGTTGTTTTGGGACAACGGTCCTCTCACAACGAGCTGGGCGGAGTCATAACGAGCTATAATGCTCGTTGTGAGCACCAGAACGGGCCGAGAACCCCCTACTCCAAGTGCTCTTATTATACCAAATTCGGTGTAAAATGATATAAGACCAAAATTTTACACCATTTCAATATTTTGGTTGAAGAAGAATTACACTAAAATTTATATTTATTTGGTGTTGTGATGTTTACATTAAAGATGACCTAAAGATTTATATTTATTTGCATATTTCTTTGCATACCCCACAAGTGACCCAGTTATTGTCTCGGGCTTAAATACTGGTTATAACAATTTAAATAATATTTTTGAAATATTTAGAGAACAAAAAAAAAGGTATTCCTTACATGAGAAGCTATATATGACCACCCAAAACCAGCTTCTTCAACAATTCTCTTGCTGTCCAAACCTAACCAAACCAAAGTACCTCTGATCGTTCCCTCCCCAAGAATGGAGAACAAAAAACAATTTGTTTCAAAATCAAATTCTAAAAAGAGAAAATCCAACCAACAAGAACCTAGTCCCGACAAGAATCCAAACAAAAAAACAAAAACAGACACAAATTATACTTCAACAAAAAATGTCAAAAATATTCAAAATCATAAGAAGAAATCCAAACAAAAAAGATTGGATGGAAATGAAGTTGATGAGCCAAAATCATGTCACCAATGTCATACTCGAAGTGATAAACGCCGAGTACTTGAGTGCGGAAAATGCGGTTCCAAAAGATATTGTACCCTTTGCATCGCCAAATGGTATACTAATCATTTTCAAATATCTAGTTACATTTTTCCGTTATATGGGTGTTTGTTTTAGCTTATTTTCGGTTTATATTTCATAAGCCGTATGTTTTAGCTTATTTGGGTATTGCTTGAATACTTAGGTCTTGCAAGGTTTTTGCTACTTCTAGATGTGTCTGCTACTTTGAGCATTACTAATGGAGTATTAGTTTGTACTAATTATCCGCAATATGTTTGTCTTGATATAGGTATCCTAACGTCCCAGAGGAGGACTTCGTAAAGGCTTGCCCCGTTTGTTGCAGTAATTGCAACTGCAGACCATGTTTACGGCGATTTTCAACTAAAGTTGGTTTCTACAGCAAAAACTTTAGGTTTTTTTTTTTGTAATTCCGAGATTACTCATAACAAGTACCTCAATATTTTATGCAGGATATGCAACCATATTCTTGCCTGACAAAATTCAATACTCCAAATGTATCCTAAAAAACGTTTTCCTACTTGTGAAAAATTTGTATGAAGAACAACTGATGGAGAAAGAAATAGAGGTTAAAGTTAAAGGTAACGTTTTATTTCTTTGGATCACATAAAACTATAAACGAAATCTGGAATTATGATTTTCCTGTTTTATCTCATTGGGCAGGATTATCTTTATCAGAGTTACAATTACAAGATGCCGAGCGTGAGGTGGATGATGATATATTTTAGTAAAATGTCATGAAATGATTATATAATGTTTTTAAGGAATTCTGCGGTATCATATAAAGGTTTTTAAAAACTACTGTATCTTTTATGCAGTGGCTGTTGTGGAGTGTATATCTTTGACTTGTATAGACGTTGTTCATGTGGCTATAATTTGTGCCTTGTATGCTGTCGAGAGGTGCGTGATGGTCAAATCAAGGGATTGGCTTTGTGAGTGGAAAACCCGAATAAATGGAAGCATTCCTTCCTTGCCCACCAGAACACATTGGTGGTTGTTATGACGGAACTCTTGAATTGAGACGCATAATGCCAATCGATTCGGTTGCAAATATGTTAGAAAAAGCAAAAAGTATATACAAAAAGATAAATGATAGCGGAAATGAATCTATGCAAGAAATATCGCGTGCAACTTCTTTGTATACTGTATGTGCTAAAGACATTCAAACAAAAGATTTGCAGCATTTCCGATTGCATTTGTCAAAAGGTGAGCCTGTTATAGTCAATAATGTGCTTTCAACTTCCTCGGGGATAAGTTGGGAGCCAATGGTGTTGTTGCGTGCTTTTCGTGACCGTTCAAAAAATAGTGATCATTCCCATCCACTCGAAGCAAACGCAATCAACTGTTGGGACTGGAGAGTAAGGTCAGTATACTTATATGTTGCTCCTTTATTTAGTTAATATCGTTAGTATGAAATCAAGTAACGAAAGACACTACGACTTTTATAATATGCAGGTGAGTATAAATCTGTACAAATTCTTCAATGGATATTCCGAAGGTCAATTCAAAAAGAAAGGGCATCCCATGATTTTGAAGTTGGAAGATTGGCAACCGTCTTGTTTATCTCGCGGAGAATTACCTCGTCATTTTGTTGAACTAATCAACTGCTTGCCTTTTAAAGATCATACGCACCCCAACAGTGGCTACTTAAATCTCGTGGTTAAGTTGCCTGAATTATCCTTGAAACCGAACATGGGTCCAAAAATGGATATAGCTTATGGGGTTGAAGAAGAGCTGGAATACGGGGACTCGGTTACTAATCTTCACTATGATAAGTCCGATACTGTATGGTTTCAATTTTTAACCATTAGTTTAATCGTTTTAATCCATTATTTTAATGCGATACGTGTTCCTAAAATAACTTGTAGGTGAATGTACTTACACATTCAAAATCTGCTGGCTTTACATCCGAATTGCTTCACCAGACCAAAATGGTGAAACCAAAGCACGGGGATCAGAAATGTGTACTTAACCCGGTGGAGGGAAGTGCTCTTTGGGACATATTCCATAGACAAGATATACCAAAACTAGAGGAATATTTACGGAATCACTTAGTTGAGTTTAAGCATGTTGACCCTCTCTTCGTCGAAGAGGTTGTTCACCCGATACATGACCGGACTTTTTACCTCAACACGGAACATAAAAGAAAACTCAAAGAGGAATTTGGTATGTTTTTAATACATATCATGCCAATTGTTTGTCATATATATTGCTCAAATGGTCTATGTGGTTCTAACACAATTTCACGTATTGTCCCTAAGTCTACATAATTACGCCAATCCTCTTTGTAGTCTCCAAAACGTGACATTTGTGGTCCATGAACCAAGTGAAATGACTAAAATACCCTTTACATGATCAAGTGAAATAACTATAAGAAAAAAATATTTTAGTCATTTCACTTGGTTGAGGGACGATGGGTGTTAGTTTAAAGAGTACATAGAGGTTTGACGTTTTATGGACAATACATAAAAAAAATTGAATGACCGTTCACATAATTTACTCTTATACTTATGTTTTTATGTTGATTAGGAATTGAACCATGGACTGTAAAACAAAAGCTAGGCGATGCAATATTTATACCGGCTGGATGTGCGTATCAAGTAAAAAACATAAAGGTCCGATAATATTCCATTTTTATTGCTATTAATTTCTTAAACGATCTTTGTTTGCTAAAAGAATTTCCCTTTTACAGTCAAATACGAAAGTCGAACTCAACTTTCTTTCACCTGAAAGTCTTGGTGAATGCATCCGTTTACAAAAGTAACTACGTATGCTTCCTAACAATCACACGGCCCAGCAACAAAAGCTAAATGTAACCCCCTAGTGTTTCTTCGATCCCAGTCAAAAACAATTTTTTCTTAACATGCATGTTTTTTTATGTTTTACAGATTGGGAAAATGATGATTTATGCATTAGACCATGCTCTCGCGGATTTGGATGGGATCATAGATTCAAATGAGTCAAGAAATGATCTTCCATTTGCCAACGGGTCTGAAATCGTTAACAGTAAGTAAACTCAAACAACTTCACTATCTCGAAACAACCTAACATGGATTTTGATTTAAGTGTTCAACTTTGTTTTAGGCGATGATATGAATAACACCAATGGTTGGGTGCGTGATTCCCTGAGTGATGACGATTTTCATGAGCCTGTTTCTGTCATTGAAGATTCTCTTACATTAGACGAAACTGCTGAAGTGTGGAAGGGACACAATGTAGGACCCGAGGTGAAAATGCTACTACAAGCTATCGAGCATTGTTACCCCAACACGTTTCAAAATGTCCAAATTCGTTCAAAAGCATTCTGGCTGTCGATTTTAAAGGAATTTTATTCAGTCATCAAAGGATTTCTAGAAACATCCGTAAATGAACTTATGAAGGAGCAGATAACTAGCTTTCAAGAGGATTTCAATGAAATCGAGAAGCTTGGATTTGATCTCTCGTGGGCACATAAACGACTAGACACTGTGAAGAATCTCAAGTTTGGAAACGATCCTTTGAAACAAGAGATGGTGGTGTTGGATGAATCTTTAGAATCCGTAAAAAATGAGTTGGTGGAAGTTCAAGCGAAGTTGAAGAAGGTTTTGTTAGATATTGATAATGTTACAAATGCTCGAAACAACAAGGTAAAGGAGTTGGCACTAAAGTTTGGAGAGGAATATGATCACGGACTGAAAGGAAATCTTGGTTTTGGTATTCTGCCCGGGTACTAGCTTACTCTATTTCGGTTTATGTTTTTAACAATTTATAATATGTATTAGAAACTTACTTTCCGAGGTTTATCCAAGTTCAAATTAGGTATACAAATTACTAATCTACTACATGTTGGCCCTGAGACGGTCACGCCTAATATTGACGTATATCATAATCTAATATAACTTTATTTGCTACTGATATTAGTTTGATTAAAAAGGGAATGAGAATGGGGAAAAAAATAACCCGATATGTACAAGTTGTCTACTATAAGATTACAACAAACAACTTATACGTCAATTGGTCACCACACATTTTAATCAAGACCTTAAGTAATAACTTTTGTAATTTTTGATAAAGAATATTTATTGAAAATAATGATGGACTTTGGATAATATTACAAATGCACGAACTTTAATCTGTATATAATTAAATATGTGTTTTGCTTGAAGCTTTATTACTTTTCATATTTTTAAATCTCATTTTATTCAAAGAGTAGCAATTTCATCTTACGGTTTCTTGCTTTAGTGTTACTGGATTATAATTATTACACAGTACATGTCAAATTGTATTCTAATTAAGAGAAAATCACGAAATTGATCATCTGGAACATAAAAATTTCGAAAATAATCATCAAATTCGCGACAATTTTCTCGCTACAATTTTGTCTTTTATCTTTAGCTCGAGAACGGGATTTTTTAAAATGAGTGATGTATATTAAGCCACGTCATCGCGCGAGAACGAGATTGCCATGTCGCGAGAACGTGTATTAATAGGCGCGGAGACGTGGCTTAATATACATCACTCATTTTAAAAAATCCCGTTCTCGCGCTAAAGATAAAAGACAAAATTATCACGAGAAAAATTGTCGCGCATTTGATGATTATTTTCGAAATTTTTATGTTTCAGATGATCAATTTCGTGTTTTTTCTCTTTAATTAAATATACACATATCTTTTTTATTGGGATCGTTCAAATTGACGTTTGACACATATGACACATAAACTATGAGTGGTACCAACATTTAACATTTAGATTCTAACACCGTTAGTTAACAGTTATTTACTGTAAATGTTTGTTCACACATTCCACACTTACACACACTAAAATGGAGTTGATAAAAAGCACCAAACACACCTTCAATCAACAACAATGGATTCCACTAAAACAAAACATACGAACAATTCTCATGTCGTTGTTTCAGAAACGGTAATATTTACATATTTACCCCTAACTATGTTGTTTTTATAGTGATTATGTTATGATTTTTATGTTTTTTTATAGGTTAAAAATGGAGGTCAGAAAATGAAAGTGTGTCATCGATGTGGTAGCTGGAGTGAAAATGTTCGTTTGATCGACTGCGAAAACTGTGATTCGAACTGTTATTGTTTCGATTGCTTCACTAAATGGTAGTTTTTTTTTTAATTGCTTGGTTTCTTTTAGCTTATTTTTCATTTTTAAGGGGGTGTTTGCTAACCATAGCCTGGGGCAGATAAGGAATTCAAACACGCATAATGGGATTGTACGAAACAGTGTTTATCCATAAATGTAGTGACGGTTATTTAAATGAATGAACGATTATTATTAATATACAATATAATTATGCGTGTCTGAACATTTTAAAAGTGTTTTTTAAATATGCAATAAACCTATAAAAATATGCTATCCCAAACACCCCTTTAAGTCAGCTCATAAACTGGAAAATAAGATGAACTAAATAAGCTCATAGTGTGTAAGTTGTTTGTGTAGTTTGCATTTATGGCTGCTATTTTTATGGTATATGTGTAGGAATAAAGTATTGATATATGACTTAAGGTTGTTGCAAATGTGTTTTCAGTGAAAATATGAATTACTATAGGTTGCAGCCTTTGATAGTTTCAGAAACAATAAATCTAAAGGTTTTTGTAAACTTGTGTAACGTAATTGGAATCGATATATGTATATTTATTACTCCCTCCGTCCCAATATTATTTGATGTTTTGATTTTTAAAGTCTTTCTTTTTCTACTTCATGGATATATAGTTTCTTATTCGTGTACTAATTTAACATAACGTGTTTGTGTTAACATAGGTATCCTAATGTCCCTGAGGAGAAATTTGTTACGGCTTGCCCTGTTTGTTGCAATAACTGTAATTGCAAAACATGCGTAAGTAATTTTCACTTATTATAGTTGGTTTCACCATAAAACTACTTTTGGTATTAACCGTAAGTATTTACAAGTAAGACGTTCGCGAATTTATTACTTTCCCTTTTGAAAATTAACCGTAAGTATTTACAAGTAAGACGTTCGCGAATTTATGACGTGAGACGACGACACCTACTAGGGGTTTACTGTAGTTCAATACTGTCTATTTGACCATGTTTTGTTGGTACTTTTTCCGGGTCAAATTTGAATGTGACTGAAAAGCGTTACACGTTCGATATTGTGTTGTGGGAGACTCGAAACCCATGGATTTAGATTTAATCGACCAAAAGTTAGACACAAAGGTTACAAAAACAAACTTGTAACGCAATGGTTAATTACATAAGAAGATGTTTTGGTCAAAACAATAATTGGGTAATATTGTACCTAGGATAAGAAGATGTTAACGGTTGAAGAATACAGATCTTGTTAAGGATATTGTGTAGTGACTGGTGAAAATCTATATCTAAATCTCGTAGTTCAATTGATCAAGATTCAGTTGAAGAGGAACATAAGACTTGATCCCTTGATGTTGTTGACGTTGTAAGACATTTATTTTGATACAAAAAAAAAAATAGTATGAATTATTTTGGAAAAGAGGAAGCATTTCCCATACATATCTTATAAAATGGATTTGGCTTTTTAATACATTATCCTTTTATGAAATATGTGTTTGGTCGATGGATATGAGAATTAGGGAATGGGTTGGATTTATAATTTAATTGTTTGGTTAGGATATATTTGGCGTAATTAGCTGGAGACATGTTTAAGTTTGAGTTTGAGCTTGAGTTTTTTAAGGTAATGACTATAGCTGGAGTTTATTTTAAAGATAAAAAATATGTTTAGAAAGTAATTGGAATTTTAGCTTATAAATGTAAAAATTCATATATAATAAGTATATATTTCAATTAATATGAAATGTTTTTAAGTAGTTTTGTTTATCATAAGATTAAGTTATTCCATAAGCTATTTAGAGGAACTTATCATTTTGAAGCTTATATTTTTAATAAACCCGCACAAACAAATAAAGTTTATTAAGTAACTTATCAAAAACGATAAATTTAAGTCATATAAACTCTAAAACCTAGTGTTTTAAAGTACCTATGGGTGGGTAGGGTTGTGTGTGTTTTTTGTAGTCGCATGAGGTAAGCTAGAATTCGACTTGTTTTTTGCCTTACACGAACTGCTTTTTATTCATGTAAGTTATAGTTCTGGTCGAATCCCTTCAAGTTCGTGTGCCTACTTATTCGTGTATATTGGTTTATGAGTCGAAGTTGTATTTGTGGGTGTTGTGAGCTTTCGCTTTGTTTTTCACCTATACGAATTTCCTATTCGTGTAGGCTGTTTGCTGGTCGAATCTCCCTATTTGTGCCTTGTTGGTTTGTTTGTCGAAGTGGGCTATTCGTGGGGGTAGATTTTACTCGTTCGAAGCAGTCACACGACTTATTGTCCAACTTACACGAACTCCTTTGTACACGGACCAATTTCCTCCTTACACGAACTCTTGTCCACGAACCGGTCATTTTCTATTCGAATTGCCTATTCGAACTAGGTAAGGCTTGTTCCAAGTGGTGTGATGGCATCTGCTGGAGGTGTCAAAAATATTCTGCAAAAAGTACTGAAGTCGGGTCCTTGACAAGTCTTAATGGTAACATTCGTGTTCCTATTCGGGGTGTATCGTTTTCAAAACCTTTGAACGACTTGGGGAATCCCCCAAACTTGGTTAGTCAGGAGGTTAATACGGCTTCTGGGTCGTTTGCTTCTGTTTTACGTAATAATACTTCTAATCCGAATGTTAAGTTAACTGAGATGCGTAACAAGGAAGTGGTTTTGGGTGCTCGGGTTACTATCCCGATGTCGGTGGTGGAAGAAGTTAGTGCCCGATTTGTGAATACTATTTATGGTTTTTTTTATTGGAAAACGTCTGACATTTAAATTGGTTGAACACTATGTCATGAATACATGGGAAAATTTTGGGCTTAAACGAGTTATGCTGGATAAGGATTTTTTTCTGTTTCAGTTTGATACGAAGGATGGTATGGAACGGGTTATGGAGGATGGTCCCTGGCTCATTAGACAGGTTCCTTTATTCTTAAATGTTTGGACTCCGAATACCATCTTGAAGAAGGAGGCCACCACCGGGGCCCCGGTTTGGGTTAAACTTCACAATGTTCCCATTGTGGCATACTCTGAGGTGGGTTTGAGCCTTATAACTACTCAAATTGGTAAACCCATTATGTTAGATAGCTATACATGTAAAATGTGTACTAATTCGTGCGGGCGTAAGGATTATGCTCGTGCGTTAATTGAAGTCTCGGCTGCGGAGGATCTTCTGGAGTCTATGGTGGTAGCTATACCTCATAATGGTGGGTTAGGTCATACATTAGCTACTATTGATATTGAATATGAATGAACCCCCCCCCCCCCCCCCCCCCCCTGGTGTGCTACTTGTATGATTTTTGATCATATGAAGGATAAATGTCCATTGCGTCCTAAGGTTGATGTTGTTCCCCCAAGGGTGGATGTGGAAGGCTTTACTGAGGTTAAGAATAGAAGGAAAAAATCCAAGCATGCCAAGTCTATTGAGGGTGTTAGGTTAACCAAACCTAAGCCAAATTTTCAGTTCCGGCAGGTGGTGAAAACAGTTCCAGTTCAAGCCACTAATAATGACAAACTCCCTCGGGGGGCTGTAGGGAATAACCAAGGGTCTGGCACGACTAAAAAGGATGATGTATTGATAGCATATTCATTTGGAGCATTGGGTTCGTCTAACAATAAGGATGGCGGGTCAGGGGAATCAAGGCAAAAAGAATATCCCGACTCTACTTTGAATCCTAGCGACTCGGAGGATGAAGAACTAATTCTTGAAGGTCGTAATGGACCTCAAATCTCAGCATCTCAATAGGGGGAAAGCACTCCCGTTTCAGTGGTTTCCCATGATTAGTATAGCTTCATGGAACATAAGGGGTCTAAACTTCTCCCCTAAACAATGTGAAGTTCGGCAGATAATATTTGATAATAAACTTTCAGTTTGTGCTATTTTAGAGTCTCATGCGCAGGTGTCTAAATTGGATAAATTGTGTTCTAGTGTTTTCAAGCATTGGGAGTGGACAACAAACGGTAATTTGTGTGATAAGGGCACGAGGATCATTCTTGGCTGGAACAAATATGATGTTGATATTGGGGTCATATCCCAAACGGATCAGGTTATTCATACTCGTATATGGTTAAAGCTCGCGAAGAAGGAATTGTTTTGTTCATTTATTTATGGGCATAATAGATACACTCAGCGTAGACAGCTTTGGGATAATCTTCGGGTGCATTGCTCTTATATTCGTGATAGACCTTGGAGCATTCTTGGTGATTTTAATGCCTCTCTATTCTTGAATGAAAGCACAGCTGGATCATCTTGTATGGACATCGCTATGCGTGAGTTCAAGGAATGTATTGACGATATTGAAGTTCGGGATATCTCCAGCACGGGTCTTCAGTTTACTTGGACTCAGAATCCTAAGGGTGTTGATGGCCTTCTCAAGAAAATCGATCGTATCATGGGTAATTCTCAATTTGGGGATGTGTTTGTTGATGCTCGTGTTGTGTTTCAACCTTATCGTACTTCGGACCATGCCCCTTCGGTTCTTCGGATTTCAACCAATATTGTTGGTCCTCCTAAGCCGTTTAAGTTCACTAACATTCTCGCTTCTCACCCGAGATTCAAGGATGTGGTTAAGGAGGGCTGGATGCAAACGTCCTCTGGATTTTTCATGTTTCAAGTGACCAAGAAGCTCAAACAACTTAAAAAACGGTTTTGTAAGCTCTTATTTGAGCACGACAATCTGTTTGAGAATCTTACCACGCTGCGCTCGAAGTTGGATAAGGCCCAGACTGATTTGGATCAAGATCCTTTGCGCTTCGGGAGGAAGAGGCATCTTTGGTTAAGGATTATAATAATGCTTTTATTACTCATGACCGTTTTCTTAAGCAGAAGGCAAAGATTCAATGGCTCAAGGACGGGGATTCGAATTCTGCATTTTTTCATAAAGCAGTTAAAGGTAAAATTAGTCGGAATCGTATCAATGTGGTTACTGATTCTTCTGGGACTATTCATGAAAATGAGAATGTGGCTCGAGCTTTTGTTGAGCACTATGAAGGGTTTCTTGGCCAAGAGGGTGCTTCTGCTGTTCTTAATACCCAAGATTTATTTGGCTATGTTCTCTATGGGTAATGATAAATCTTCTGGTCTCGATGGATTTACGGCTGCGTTCTTTAAAGAGGCCTAGGAGATTGTTAGAGGGGATGTTTGTTTAGCTGTTAAAGAGTTCTTCCGCAATGGGAAACTTTTGAAACAACTGAATCATACCCTTCTGGCTCTAATTCCTAAAGTTCAGACGCCGGTTAAGGTTACTGACTTTCGTCCGATCTCATGTTGCAATGTGCTGTTTAAATGTATTAGCAATATTATTGCTAATCGTATCAAGGGTAGTCTTCATTCGCTGGTTAATCTGAATCAGTCTGCATTTATTCCGGGGCGTAGCATTGCGGATAACATTTTGTTGACTCATGAATTAATGCATAATTATCATTTAGACAGTGGGGAGCCGAGATGTGCTTTCAAGATCGATATTCAGAAAGCTTATGACACGGTGGACTGGAAATTCCTTCGTGCTGCTCTTGAGGGTTTTGGTTTTCATCAGAAGATGATTGGTTGGATCATGGAGTGTGTCACTTCAACTTCCTTATCCATTTCTCTTAATGGTGCTAGCCATGGCCATTTTAGAGGTAAAAGAGGGCTTCGTCAAGGTGATCCTCTTTCTCCCTATTTATTTACCCTAGTTATGGAAATTCTTACTCTTGTCTTGAAGCGGAGGGTGAGGGAAAATGATGGTTTCAAGTATCATCGTTTCTGTTCAGAGATGGGGTTAATTAATCTTTGTTTTGTTCATGATCTGTTTTTATTTGCTCATGCTGATGTTGTGTCGGCTAAGATTATTATGGAGTCTTTGGATGAGTTTCGTGATGTTTCCTGGTTGACGCCTAGTTTGCCTAAAAGTACTGCCTATTTTTGTAATGTGCTTAATCATACAAAATCAGGCATTCTCCAGGTTTTGCTGTTTGAGGAGGGGCGGCTTCCGGTTAAGTATCTTGGTGTTCCGCTTGTTCCTTCGCGACTTGTGTATAAGGACTACAAAGAGCTGATTGAAAAGGTTGAGGCTAGGGTTTCTGATGGAAGAATAAATCTCTGTCTATTGCGGGTCGACTACAGTTGGTCAAGTCGGTCATAGCATCCATGCATGTTTATTGGGCTTCGGTCTTCATTATTCCCAATCGTGTTCTTCTGGAAATTCAGCAGATTATGAGGAAGTTTCTATGGTGTAATGGCGAATTCCGTAGGGAGAAAGCGAAGGTGGCCTGGGAGGCTGTTTGCTTACCTAAATCTGAAGGCGGTCTTGGTATTCGGCTGCTGGATGTTTTTAATCAAGCTCTTATGGTAAGTCAGATATGGAAGCTTCTTATGCGTAAGGAGTCCTTATGGGTTGCTTGGACCCATTTACACATGATAAGAGATCGTAACTTCTGTACAATTTCGTGCTGTGGTAACATGTCTTGGGGATGGAGAAAGATTTTGCAGCTACGGCCAGTGATTCATGACTTTATTTGGCATAAGATTGGTGATAGTAATGGTAAATCGCTTTGGTATGATAAATGGTGTGATTTAAGTCCCATTGCGGAGTTTGTTTCCACAAGGGATATGTATGGTGCAGATCTATCTACATCCTCCACGGTAGCGGATCTTATGGGTTCAGGGTCTTTGGTGTGGCCTCAAGACCTTGGTACTGATTACCCTTCTCTTCTATCTATCGCTACGCCTAATGTACGTGTTGGGACTGTCGACATGCTGGAATGGATTAAAAAAACACTAGTTTTATTATTTTCTAAGTATTTTAAATATATATATATATATATATATATATATATATATATATATATATATATATATAGAAAGAGGTTCTTATAAACCAATATTTAAAGTAAATTAAGTAAAAAAATATGAAAAAATAATTTATAATATGTGTAATTTTGTATTATGTTTATTTATTCAATTATAACAAACTTTAAAAAAGCAAATTTTGATATGCATCAAAATATATGTCGTTTAGGGGCTGTGCATCAAATTCATTGTTTTTGTGCAGTAAATATTC
>CAJVGC010000508.1:4579216-4593808 GCA_910822075.1 Senecio squalidus
AATAACTCACAAGACAAGCACAACAAAAGTCGGGTCGACAATAAGGAGCGATCACTCCACCGTCTAAGTGCCCTATAATAACGACAAATAAAGTCTAAGCATCTCATTAAGTTTAGCACGATTTAATGTTGGTTAACGTTATATTATAAGATTTATTAGAATTATTCCAACGAATAACAATTCGAGTCATAGTGACGGATAATAAGAACATTGTTCCGAGTCAAGAAGGACTACTGGAAAATATAGATAATTTACGTCATATATGACAATTAGAAAGGAATGATATTCCGAGCCGAAAATGACTAACAAGAATATCAGTTGAAAGGAATATTGTTACCAAAGTTTAATCAAGATCGACCAAGACCAAAGTCAACGTCAAAGACAGTTGACTTGGTCAAAGTCAAAGTCAAAGACGATTGACTTGGTCAAAGTCAAAGTCAACGTTTTCAAAGGAAATTCAAAGTCAACATAAAAGTCAAACTTTGACATTTTTAGAGTTTTAAAACATTAGAGTTTATAAAAATAGAGTGAATAGTTTTGAAATCGATTTTGTAAAAGTTTAGCGAATAGGGTTATAATTCGTCATGATTTTTAGATTACGATTGCGTTTTGGGAACAAAAGTGTATTTGTTGAAAATATGAGTTTAACGATCGTTTTTCATGAAATATATCACGTTTATGATAGCGCTTACGTCTTTGAGTCCAAAGACGTCTATTTGACGTTATTTACTACTTTTACGTATAATAGTACAAGTATATATAGGTTTTAAGTTGTCCAAAATACATAAAACACGTCCTAAAGCTCACTACGATGCACCAACTACACACTGCGACGCATCACGAGTACAACCAACAACTATATCACGTACTGAAGTCACGATGCGGCGCAGTGAGTGACCACTGCGGCGCACAGTGGCCGGTTCCGCTGCATACTGCGGCGCACTAGTTAGTTACTGCGGCGCACTGGGTTCAGGGACAATTTTCATATTTTACGTTTTGTGTAGTTTTTGTTTTAAGAAAAGTCCAAAGATGATAGATTATGTCCCAAATGTTCCAATGTGTCCAAATTACTTGTACAAGGTCTTACATATAGTAAAATGTAGTTTTACATATAGTAATAATATCAATATGTTACTTTTGGTTAATATGACATTTTACACATTTTAGTTTATAGGTTTAGTTCAAATCTATGTTTCCTCCAAATTAGTTCATTTTATATGTTATTTACCAACTTTTAGGATAAAATCGAAAATGAAAAGAGAATAAAAATAAGGAGAAAACTTAGAAAGTAAGATCGTCACCCGCAAAGACCTACAAAGCAACGAAGAGAGCAAGAACCCGAATTCGTCTAGTGAAATCCCAAAGGTGGTCGTGGTGAGAAATCGACTCCAACACACAAACAAAACCACATTAGATTGAGTTCACAAAAGGGAAAGAAAATAGAGGATTTAAGGGAGAATTTTCTTACCAAAAACTCAAGACAAGTATCTTCGAGGTGGTAACCGAAAACTCCAAGTAAGGATGACAGAAATGGGAGAGTATAACCTTGTATGACAATTGACCAAAGTGGTGTTAGAAATCTCTAACAAAGAAAGTGAAGAAAAACTTATTGAGGAAACCTACCAAATGATGTGGAATTCAAAGAAAAGTGGTAGGAGATGACTTCTAACTTGAAAACCCTCTTTAAATATTTATTTAAACCTTCAAAATTTCTAGAAAAGTTGAGAGAATTTGAGAGAGAATGAGATGGATGTTAGAGGTGGAAATGAAAGAGAAATGAAAAAGTGGAAGATGTAATTTGAATTTTGGAAAGAGAGGTGTTACAAGCAAGCTAATACACAGATTTTGGGGTAGTTTCTAGAACAAATCGTGGGTAAAAGGTTGTACTGTGTGGAATCTCAAGAAAGGTGAAAAAGTTGTTTTGGCTTGATCTGCTAAGCAGCTTAATGCGTCGCAGTAAGTATGGACTGCGGTGCAATCCCTTGCTGACCAGATCATTCCGTTAAGTGTCCGTTAAAGGACCGATTTTGTACCAGATTCCGTTAGTTCTCATTAAAGGACTAATTTTGTAACAGATTTAGTTAGAGAACTAACTTTGTAATATTTTTATGACGTTAATTTCTTTTACCAACGATTTCGGCGTAAACACCCTAACTTAAAACACGAGAATACTAACTAATAGGCACTTAGGTAACTATAACGCTTCCGCCACGAAGGACGACGCAACCAAATAAACGTAAATCCCGACACATAAATAAAGCGTAAATCAAAACAAAGCGAAATATCAAAGGGTCAAAACAATTGAGAATAAAAGAAAAGATAACGGTAACGTTTGATACCTCAAAATGACGGGTTGCCACAAAAATTGTCTTAGATTGTATGATCATTAGGCCTAGTTAGGCCCCCCCTGTTTATACATGTTAAATCTTTGAGCCCCGGTTGCATATATATAGATCTATATGTGTTTGACCAAACCCTCATTACTCGATAGGATGTCCCTATGAGTGGATGTTATTACGTTTGTGATTATTTGTTTCCTTTGGTTGATCGCCTTAGGACTGGGGTTATTTTGGTGGTTAGGATTAGGTATATGTTATATAGGAAATATACGTCGACTATGGTTGTTAAACAAGATTTGTTTGGAAATTTATCACTAATCTTTATATTTAAAATGGTTAATTTCAAACTTAAATGCGAATAATTCACCAACATGTTGTTGATGTCGGTTTAACGCTTTTTAGGAGTTTGAGGATTTGCCTATGTGATCGTGCCATGTTTGTTATGCGGATCGTTTATTTTGTTATTTGGAACTTATTTGATTTGATGTAGTTCCTTTATGATCCGTGTATTTTTTAAATTTATTATGTATTTGAAACGTTGCTATGTACTGTAAACGTGTCGCATGATTTATTTATTTCGTTGTATTTTGTAATGGTTGTTTGTTGTAACATTGACTTCTGATGATGCCATTAAACTGTACACCTTGTGTTTTCGCTTGAGCGATATGTGACACCAAACGACCATAAACTACAATGACACTAACAAGATAAGGGTCTAAGGTTTAATGTTCGGTTCTGATTTTATTCGTAACATCTTACTAGTAGGCCATAAAATGAATTATTAACTAGAAGAAAAGCATGAATACAATATCTTGATTTGTATGAGAGTTTGTAGCTAGAAGATACATGTCGTAAAAGAAGAAAAAATATGGGAAATAAGAATCCGAGAACCCAAAAAATCGTCACATACCAAGTAGTCTCATTCCTATATCACCATAAGATCCACAAGTTCGTTTGAAATGGTTCACGTGTCGTTTTACGTTTACGGTCATCCACTCCATAAGTCTTATTGGGCCTGAATGGACTTACCTAACATGTTACTAAATTTGGTCCTGTTCATTGGGCTCTCCAGTTACTGTGACATTCGCGAATTTCTAGGTATATTTCTATCGACCCGTATTCGTTTTATTTATTTATGTTTATGTTTTGACCCTATTGTATTCCTTTTTATGTTTTTATCGTATTCGTATTTTATGAGTATTGTATTCGTATTTCCCATATTTATTAAGTATCGTATTTGTATTTTATGTGATTCGGATCGTTATGTCGGGAACGTTTAGTCTTAAGTGCCTTTAGTATAGTCTAGTATGCTCTTATGATAAGTTTAGGGGAATTATGCCTTAATTTTTACGATTAAGATTAACGTTTAAAAAGTATTTCGATTTTAGTCCTTTCCGAAATTTTATTACAAAACTAGTCCTTTGGGATTTTTCTATTACAAGATTAGTCCTAAAAAGAATCCTACCAATATTTTGTCTCATTAGAAACCAGATTTTTGTCCCTATCCTCCCCTTTCACCTACTATTTTGTCATTATCCACCATTTTCCCCATTCACTTCTCTCTCAAGAAAAATCACCTACAAACACCCACACTTCTCTCTAAAATAACTTTTGATCCGACCGTTGGAATTCAATTTCGAGACTTGATTATTGTTCACCGTTATCATCTTCATCTATCCTCCAATTTTCGTTACGATCGGGTAAGTATTTCTCGGATTTAGTTTTAAACTTTGTTATTTTGATTCAAACTCGGAAATACCACTTTTCACCATCAAAACTCAGATTTTATTTAAGATTATTGTTCCTAATCGTATTCTGGACTTAGGGTTCCAATATGGGATCATTTAGACACCTAAAACACTCAGAAATCGAATCCCGAATGTAATTTTTCGTAAAAACCCATTTACGTCACGTAACTGTGTTACGTTCACGTAACTGATCACGTAACTAAGACCACTGGTCTAAGTCACGTAAGTGACCATTGGTCTTAGTCACGTAACTATGCTTCTGATTCACGTAATTGAGGTCTAAGTCACGTAAGTGACTTGAAAGTCACGTAATTGACTCACCATTCACGTAACTATGGTTCTAATCACGTAACTATGGTTCTAATCACGTAACTAGTCCCTAAGTTCCGTAATTGTTCACGTAACTGATCACGTAACTAAGACCATTGGTCTTAGTCACGTAACTGATCACGTAACTAAGACCGTTGGTCTTAGTCACGTAACTAGCTTGCTGATTTTCCGAAACGTTTGTAATCCTGTTAAATCGATGTTCCTTTTGGTCATTTTAAAACCCGTATACAACGTTAATCGTTAAGGCATACCCTACTAGACTTAGAGATACTTAGACATGTTTATTTACGTGATGTTTAGGGCACTTAGACGTGGGAGCTTGACGGTATTATAGTATTTCCCGACATATCGTGATTTGGATTGCTTTGCTATTCTGTGAGTTATTCGTTGCCCTTTTTACCGCTTTTACATTTTTGGGCATGATTAGCGTCGTATAAATGTATTTTATGGTATATTATGTATTATGGTATGTATTTTGGATATGAATGCTTTAGATGAGTCTTACCCAAACTTGTACCGCCTTTGTGGTAGTACAAGGCCCCGTATACACACCTGTTAGCTTTTAGCCGCCGGTTCGTATATATAGCGCTATATGGGTCTAACAAAACCTCATTTCTAACACGATGGATGATGGATGCGCCCTGTCCGTGTTAGTAATGTTATGACCGATGATTTTCGAGGACAACCTAGCTTAAGACACTAGGTGGGGTTAGTTGCCAGTATTGTTATGGTTCAGGTGTATCGTATGTTCCTAAAGCTATTATCTATCCAGTATGCTATTTTATGAAATGATTATGATATTTTTATGGTATATGTATGAGTATTTTATCAAAAGGTTTTGTATACTTCACGTATATTTTGAAACATCATTTTCAAATGACTTATCTTCAAATCATAACACTTTTGGGTCAAAACGTATTGAAACCTTTATCCTAATATGATTTTATTTACTATTGCGAATAATTCACCAACTTTATGTTGACGTCGTATTTTAACGCTTTTCAGGGATTTGAGGTTACTCTATTTGATGCTATGCTTTGTTGGCTACGTGGATCTTTTGCATGGAATTTGTTTTGCTATTGTAATTCCTTAGTATCCCAAACGCTGTAGCCGTATTTTGATATATATTTCGGATGATTGTAATAAGTATTCTATTTTCAAACTTATTTATCTATGTTGATTATGTATGGTTTACTTATGTTGATGTAACCTTTGAATCTCTGATACCGTATACAGTGTACACCTCGATTCCGCCATTTTTGCGGGGTGTGACAGTTACATATTTCGTTTACAAGATAAATGGCAACTTAAATGATGGAGTATCATGTACTGAAATTGCCATATTTCAATTCGGCTTTTTATACTCTAATGCACCTTATAATACGGTTACTCATAATCTAAATCGCAGGTAACCGACTTGATTTATGAAATCTATTTCGATTCAAATTCAGATGAAGAAACATAAATCATTTATTAGACGACTTAGTAAAACTACCAAAAGATTTCTGGTATAATGGTATGTTAGTGGCCAGTGACCAAGACGTTGCAGATTTATAATTGTTTTAAAAAATATCTCAACTGACAATAGTTTAAGAATATCTATTTTATTTAATTCTTTTTAACCTATTGGAAATTTGAAAATAAACGCCTTAATTAATGCTAATTATATTTATATGTCGCCAAATCTCTACACTTTAATAAATAAGAAATTTTTAAATGTAAATTAGAACTAAATTGCCAATTCGAAAGTTGACTTACGAATTAGAGATAATATTGTTTTTTTTCCGAATATTCAATAACCTGGTTTATAAAATAAGTAAATCATTTCCTAGTTGTTCAGTTCTTAATCACCTATCAAAAGACTCACTTATATCAAAATATAATTAATCTAAGTGATATTTAACTATCAAGCGTGAAAGATATCAATTTCGATTATTATCAGCTACATTTTTGTTGAAAATTTTAGCGTCTAAGAAAATCATATATATATATAACTAAAATAATTATAAAATTTTAATCTTAATACATATATAGAAAAAGATTTCTTAAAATATATAGACAAAAACGATTACCTTTTTAAAAAGTATATAACAAATTATTGTTAGGGTTTCGAATTGGATGATACTGATAGTCGTGTGAACACTTTCAGATCAAAATATTTCAGTGGTATCCTTAAAATTAATGATCGGATAAAACTCAGTGAAAAATAAACATATGAAAGTGATGATTTTGTTGTAATTGAATTCTGTCACATACGAGTAATCTTTAACCAACAAAAAGGACTTAAAAACAGTTTATAAAACTAGCATATGCAGTTTTATTAAAACCGTATCCAACAATTAATTAGGGTCAAAACCGTATCCAACAATTAGGGTCAAAACCTTGGACCCCGCTATCGGGGGTGCTGCCCCCGAACTCCCGTCGTTTAGGGGCTTCGCTCCTAAATAATCAAGATAAGTTCGAACAAGTGTGCACCCCACACTTTCCCGAACTTGTTCGATATTTATCAAGATTACATTGGTTAAACAAATTAATCCAATTACACTTAAATTATATTGTTCGATATTTCTGGAATAATGATATGGTAATGGTATGTTAGTGGCCACTAACCAAGAAGTTACAGATGTATAATTGTTTAAAAAAAATATCAAGTGACAATAATTTAAAAATATCTATATTATTTAATTCTTTTTAACTTACTTACAATTTGAAAGTAAACGTCTTAGTTAATGTTAATTATATTTATATGTTGCCAAATTTCTCCACTTTAATTTTTAAATGTAACTTAGAACTAAATTGCCAGTTTGAAAGTTGACTTACGAATTAGAGATAATATTTTTTTCCCAAATATTCAATAACTTGGTTTATAAAATAAGTAAATCATTTTCCAATTGTTCATTTGTTAATCACTTATCAAAAGACTCACCTACATCAAAATATAATAATCAAGGTGATATTTATTTAACTATCAATTGTGAAAGATTTCAATTTCGATTCTTATTAGCTACACTTTTAGTGAAAATTTTACGGTCTAAGAAAATCTCTCTCTATATATATATATATAACTTAAATATTTATAAAAATCATAATCTTAATATATATAAGAAAATATTTTTTAAAAATTCTTGACAAAAAATATTACTTTTTTGAAAGTATATAACAAAATATTTTTTAAAAATTATTGAATGATATGATTACTTTCTTAAAAAGTCAATTTAATCTTTTATTTTTAAATAATCTAATTAACTAACCCTTTATTTTTAACCGATTTAACTAAATAATTCATCTTATAACAAAATAATTTCCAAATTAATATTAACCGCCTTATTTAAAAAAAAAATCAATTTAACCCACTTTAAACAAAATTAAACAACTTTATTTTTTTTGTTTTTGTTTTTCCTCTCTCTGTCTCGACATTTCTCATATTTTCAACATTATATTTCTATATCTCTTCATGTTTACCTATTTACTATTTATGAAATTGAAGAATTATGCATTTAATAAAAAAATTAGTTAATTATATGGCTCGTCCTTATGGTTTGCATAATTCTCACCAGTCATCCCTATTCATTTTTTATTACACCGACAATCCCTAAGGTTTGAATTTTGTTGCGTGAATGATCCCTAATATGGATGGACTGTTAGGTTTCCGTTAGTGTGTCTTATTTTATTACATAAATCGTCCTTGATTGTTAAACCTAACAATTTTCATGTTAAAAATCACCATCATCTTCTTCATCCCATCATCATCCTTCCCCGAGAAAAAAAGAAGCAAAACCTAAAATCTCTAATCCACCAATCCAAATCCACCGTCACATCTCCGGCCAAATCCCACCACCACCGTTGACCACCACACCTCCACGCAACTCTATCAGCCCTAAAATCCCTAATCCAACAATCCAAACCCACCGTCACCTCCCTCACCACCACTATCCTCCCACTCCATTCACCCCCCACCACCACCTCCCACCCCCAATCCCAAACAAAAACTTCTTCTATATTAAACTTTAACTGCAAACCTTTTTGTAACCATAAATTCCCAAATCTTCCACAAATATAAAGCCCAAATCAATGGAGATGAAGAACAAGAAGGCTCAGATAATAAGTTTGGAAAATGCAATCGTCGGTCGAAAAATAACGAACATTGAAAAACGTTTTATTATACCTCTCCAGTTTGAGCAAAACAACTAAGGAGATAGTGTTCATCCATCCAATATTGTAGATCTCCTATACAAAGCGTACGGATCTCATCCACACTTCCCGATTGTGGCGTCGCTCCACCACCAATCAGAATTGCAACAACAGGTGGTGGTTGTTGATTGTAATTATACAACTGTTGCAACGATGCCGGTGGATGTTGTGGTTACTGAAACTGTTGAATCGGTGGTTGTTTTGATTGATTCATCATCCATTGGTGGTGGTGGTAGTGTGGGTCCATTAATGGCGGTGTTGCAGGTTGCATTTTATGAAAAATTGGGGATGAAAATTGGAACCCTAATTTTGAGAAGGTGGATGAATGAATGAAAAATTATTTGAAATATTGTTTGTTGTTGTTATGGAGTTATGAAATTGTTGGGTCTGACCAGTTTAGAGATAGAAAGTTAATCTAGAGAGAGAAAGTAGATTTAGCATTAAGCTCCAAATGTTACATTAATCACACCCCACACTCCTATTTATAGGAGTGTGGGGGCTTTACAAAGACTTCCTAGTTATTATAATTATGCCCCTAATAACAAATACAAATACAATGTTATGAATATTCTATTCCTAACAATTCCCTCTTATTTGTAGTTGTTCAAAATATGAAGTCTTTGTCTTGAAGCATCTTCATAGTTGTTATCTTGAACGTGTAGGTGTTTGATTTGATCTTCAACCGCAACTTTGGATTTCATCAGAGTAGCTTGTTGTAATCTTTGATACTTTTGTATCTAACGATAAGTTGATTGAAGAATCATTTTCTTTTCTCTTGAAAGCTTGACCTTGATGTTGTATTGAATATGTCATTGAAGAAGTATTCTCGAAGGTCTGGCTCTTTGAAGAAGTCTAAAAAACCTAATCATCCAAAAACTATTTTTGGCGAACCTTGAATGATAGTCTTAACGATAGAAACTGAAAGAACATTGTGTTACCTTATAAATGTAGGAAAATATAAGTTGTGATGTCAAATATTGTCGTCTCGTATATATGTACGTGTTTTCAGCTTTATTTTTAAGTTCGTATATCTTGAGAAGTCTATCGAAAATAATACAATTATAACATATTAAAATATTTTATCATATATTAAAATATTGAGGTCAAATAGTATCTAAAAAGTCAATATTAAAGTTTCTTTTTGTTAAGTTTTAAATCGAGGGTTATTTGAGGTTTTTTTTCTTTTAATTATTGTACTCTATCAAATGTTAAGTTTTAGTTCCTATCTTGGTTATGTAATGTTCGTTGCAATGTCTTTAAAATTTAATTATATCTTTTCTTTATTATGTTACAAATTTAGTCTCATATTAAAAAGTTTTAGAAAAACACCACGAGTTAAATTAATAACATTTATGAAAAAGATTTAAAATATAAAAAGATATTTTAGATTATAAATAAAGATATAAAATAAATTTTATTTAAATTTGTATAAAAATTGAACATTTAAAGTTATATATAAAAGTGAGGCTTAAATAAAAACCCCTTAGTTGAATTAATAATAGTTCTGAAAAAAGTTTAAAATATAAATGATATTTAAGATTATAAATAAAGGTGTAAATAATTTTATTTATATTTGTATTAAAGTTGAAGGATAAAAGTGTATTTAAAGTTGAATGGTTAAAATAAAAATAGTTAGTGATGTGACGTCATTATTTTGATATAATAATTTTTATTTAATCTCTAAATATATATAATAGTCCACTTTTTTTTTTTTTTTTTTACGAGTTTTGGGGGCTCGATCCAAGGGTTTCCGACTCGTGTCCCGAACCAACTAATACCTCAGTTCAACCAGTTGCGAGCAACTAGTACTAGCCCAAAGTCATCGCATATGCTATTGTCCCATACATTCTTTCCACATTTTGGTTTGTAGCTTTTGATATATCTTTTTTAGCATACATTATACATAGAAACAACCATTTACAATAAAGTAACACACTGTTAGATCTAACAAACAAGTTGATTCCTTCCCATGATCAATAATAAACGCCCTTAATGCTCGTTAATAATATCCAATAATCAATATTTTATTGTCAACTTGTTATTATTGTATTATCTTTGAAACTGTTTAATTATAAAAACACAATAGTAGCGAATACAGAGTGGAGAGGGTTGACTAAGTTGTTCTTGTTTATGTTATTATTTATTATCTTTGAAACTGTTTAATTTCCTACTCATTTCAAGCTTTTCCATTTCTAACTCCTTTCATCGCTCTTTTATTTCTTTTGCTTTTTTTTTCGTCATCAGAATAATAATGTCTTCTGAAAAAGAGTTTCAATATCTCAAAATCTCACTAGATGATATAAAATCTGCCACCAAAGACTTTCCAGATTGCATCGGTGAAGGTGGATTCGGGAAGGTTTATAAAGGCGAACTTCGCCTATCCACGGGGCTCACTACCATGGTTGCAATAAAAAAGTTAAATAGCTCAGTTGGGCAAGGAGCCCCTGAGTTTTGGAGAGAGATCATGTTGCTTACTAGATATAAACATGAAAATCTCGTGTCTCTTTTAGGCTTTTGTGATGAGGGTCGTGAGAAGATCCTCGTATATGAGTATCTACCCAACAAAAGTCTCGACTTGTATCTTAGTAGCACCACTCTTTCTTGGAATCGGCGCCTTCGTATATGTTTAGGGGCTGCGCATGGACTACAATATCTTCATGAGCCTTTTGGGGGGAGTCAACAAAGAGTCCTCCATCGCGATATCAAAAGCGGGAACATATTGTTGGACCAAAATTGGAAAGCAAAGATTGCCGACTTTGGTTTATCCAAATATGGCCCTGCTAACCAAGAACATACTTTTCTTTATTCCACCGATGTAGGCACGTTGGGGTATTGTGATCCGTTATATATGCAGACTGGCCAGTTAACAAAAGAGTATGACGTTTATTCCTTTGGTGCTGTTTTGTTTGAAGTTATTTGTGGAAGACCCTGTGTACAAAAATACAAAAATGGTGTTTCATTTTTGACAGAACTTGCCCGGAAACGCTATGAAGAAAAGAAACTAGATACTATTATCCATGATAACCTGAAAGGCCAAATCTCTCCACTGTGTTTAGAAAGGTTCTCAAAAATTGCTTATCAGTGTTTGCGGATAGATCACTGATGTGTAAAATCGAGTCTTAAATTTAACCGACTATTTCACGCAATTACACACTTATAGGCAGTGGACCTATTCGTATGTAATATAGTTTAATAGTAAGTATAGGTTCGTTCGCAGGGACTAATTTGTTTTTATGTTCGAATAAATAATACTAAGAGTATTTGGGGGGTTTTTATCGTGACTAAAATTGCAAGTAATTGAGTAAAAAGTGTGATTAATTAAAATCGATTGAAAGATTAATTGATGTAATCAAATAAAGAGAATATATGCTTGTTTGACACTTCACCTATTTTCCGTTAATTCTACGAGATCGATTGTTGTTTCAACTTCTAATATATAATAAAAGTCCTTCCGAATCTTTTACTAACTTTAATTATTGCTACTTACACCGTTCCTTCCGAATACAGTTAATAAATATTAATAATTAAGCAATAAGTATCAAGCCTGTTTTTAGTGATTTAACCTTATAGAGTTTCCTTCCGAATAACTCCTCTAATTATCAAGTCCTTCCGAATCTTAATACTTAGACCTACTCACTTAAATTTAATTACCTAAATTGTTATTACTAAGTCCTTCCGAATCTTAATAACTTTAAACCGATTATAGACCGACCGATTATTTCATAAAACTTATCTAACCTATCTAGATTCCTTCTGAATACCTAGAATGTTGATTAAACAAATTAAATATAAACAACTATGATAACATATTAAAATCTAAGCAAATAAGGATCGACGATTAAACACAAAAACATAAAACAACCGAAAACGTTAAATAAACTTCAAATAGGATCCGTTGTTCAAACAAGCATAACGAGTGTTTAGCTACTCATAACGTGGTCTGAAAAAGTAATTAAAGTGTTAGAAAACATGCTGGAAAAATAATGAAAACAAGGAAAGAACAAACGATGGAAATCGCCGAAAGTGTCGTGATCGCCGATTGCCGAAAATATGATCTTCCTTGCCTTGAAAACTTGCTTCTAAACTTAATAACAGCTCCAGAGACGTGAGAATAATACTGAATAATTTTCTGGACGATTTTGATGTTGTATTTATAGGCAAAATCAAGGTGGAAATCGTTTTCGACTCAAACCTCCAATTTCTTATGCTTATCCAGACAGGTGCGCAACACCACTTCCATAGGTGCGCAGCACCGGGCATTTTCCGTGTCAAAAACCAACTCAAATTCCTCTAGGTGCGCAGCACCCATACCCCAGGTGCGCAACACCTCCTTAGCTTCTCCGTAATCTCGTCATTTAAGCTCATTTCTTCACTCCTTTCCACTTTCCGATCATGTAAACCTGTAAAATAGATAAAAACACTTTTCCACACGATTAAATGTAAAAACCTATCCTATCCATCATGTTTACTATGAAAACCGACACAATATCGCATAGAAATATCTATATAAATATGCGATATCAAATCCCCCCCTAACTTGCCTTTTTGCTTGCCCTCAAGCAAAAACTGTTTTCAAATTAATTATCAAAGCCAAAAATAAACATAACCAAACTCCTCACGATTTTTATTGGAAGTAAAATCACACAAACTCTCAAACTAATCTAAAAGGTGTGTAACGTATTCTGTAGAATCGCTCAATTGCTCAGTCATGGTGAATATTCTATCATAGGCTTGATAAAGTATCACTTCTCCACCACTAGAGTCTAGATACAACTAAACGGGGACTTTTATTCGGGTTGTAATATACAGGTAAAGGCATGTGAATAATATATAATGGAGTGTAAATGGGTTAAAAAAATATAAACTTAAATTAAGTCCGAACTAAATAAAATCTCTAACGTACGGGATTGCTCAATTTTCCTTCAACTTAAACTTTTCTTTTTCTTTTCCTCCAAATATACATGTATCGTAAATAATACACGACTCATAATACACTACTTCGCTTAAAATCCACAACTAATTTTTTTCGCTTTTCTGTTTTTTTTTCGTTTTTTTTTTTTTTTTTTTTTTCACTTTTTTTTTTTTTTTCTTTCAGCCTAGTACATGCCTTACAAAATAATTTTTCTCGTGGTAAGTACACATGCTCAAAAGGCTAATATTCACTATATATATATATATATATATTTTTTCTATTTCTCAAATACAATAGTAATACAAGGCAATAATAAAACTTTCTCCAATGCCTTAATAAACTTCAACTTAACTTCAAATATAATAACAATCATATAACTTAGTTCGGAACTAATCAAAAAAGAAACGAAATTAAGGCGAGTGTACAAAATAATATAGTAGTGTTTAGAAACGAAATGGTTTAGGCGCAAATTGGTTTACTAGAGTTTCTAACACTAAAAATAAGTGTTTCAAGGGTTAAACGAAAATATATAAAAATTATAAAAAGAAACGAAAAGGCTAATCAAATGGGTTAATCCTAATTGCCCCTATCATAGTACCAAAATCACACTAAGTTACCCTAATGTAATTGCTCATATGTGGTCTCGAAATGTAAAACACATGTCAAGTTTCTAAAGTCATCAACCATCGGCACACTCAAAGAAACGAAAAAGTAGCATTAAAAATGAATGCTTTCAAAGGCTCAAAAATCTCACTATTTTTCTGAGTGGGGTAAAAATGCGTCTGGTTATGCTTACAGTTTAAGGTATTTACCGACTAGACACGTTATATTTTTTTGGTTTTTTCAATTTTTTTCAAATTTTTTTTGGATTTTCTGTTTTTTCTGACTCAAACATGTACAATAACAACATATTTCAACACGATGGAAACTAAGCTAAAGGGTCGAAAAATAAAAGGTAAAATTTCCCGATGACCCCCCCAAACTTAAGTAACACATTGTCCCGAATGTGTGTACGACTCAAAACTAAGGGAAATTTACAAAAAACTATTCTAAAAAAAAATAAAAAAATAAA
>CAJVGC010000508.1:4593908-4634513 GCA_910822075.1 Senecio squalidus
GCAATAGATGAGCCATTGGTTGAGAAGCAGCAGAAAGAAGTGAAGCAAATGGTTGAAGAAACAGTAGACGATATGGAAGTTGAAGCTGAAATGACTCTGAAGTTGCTACTGACACACTTGCTGCTGACCAAGTTAATGCGGATGATGAGATGGTTGTTGCGGACTCCATTGCTGCGGATACATTTACTACGGAGCCAATGGTTACTAGTCCAGTTGTTGCGGACATAGTTACTACGGAGCTGGTTACTACTGATCCCATGATTACCAGTCCAAGCATAGATGATGAGGATCACTCATACCTGTTCACAACCACTCCTCCCACATTTTATCAAGCTTCAAATCCTTTAACTGCAATACACTCTGAAGCTACAACACTTTCAACCACAACCACTGAAGCTCCTGTTCCTACAATTGATCAACAAGAAGCTGCAAATGTTCTTATTCAACAAGAAATGACAAGAACAAGTGTGATGGCTGATGAAGACACAATAGCATCACAACTTCTTAAGATCAAAGAAGAGAAACAGAAGCAAGACAAGGAGAAAGCAGAAAAGGAAAGGAAGAAGATGATAGAGGAACTTGTTGCTAGACAAAGAGCAGCAGCTGCATTGGTTGCTAAACCATCAGCAACTTCTCTAACCCTACCTGAACAATCTACTAGTGTCTCTATTTCTACAGGTAGATTTGGATATGTTACTGTGGATAAGAAGAAGATGAAGATTCAGAGGGTTGACCTTGATGCTCCAGAACATAAAGATAAAGGCAAAAGTATAGTTATGGAGAAATCAAAGGAAGAAAAGCAGGAAGAAGAAAGGATTGCTCAGGAAGAAATCAACTTTCAAAATCTTACACCTGAAGAAAGAGAACAGCTCAGACAAGAGCAAATTGAAGCTGAATTGATACTCAGAATAGTTGTTGAGCATGAAGAGGAAGAAAGGGCAAGAAAAAGGAAGATAGCTGAAGAAGATGAGCTTCATGCTAGGCTGAACAAGTCTCCAACTCCAGCTGAAAGAGAAAAGCTGAAAAGAATTGCTGAGGAGGATGCAATTCATGCAAAGGAGATGGAGAATGAGGAGATTTTGAATGATATGGCTTATCAAGGCTTGGTAAAAGCAGATGAGCGATATGCTATGAAGACAGTTGAAGATGATAAAATTGCTCTTCAGCAGCAAGCAAAAGCCAAAGCCAAGCATGAAAAGAAGAAAGTGTCCAAGTCCACAAAAGTCAAGTTAGCTGAAGATAGGGAAAAATACACCACATACCTCAAGAGCAAAGGTTACAGTGGTAGGTCACTAGGTCCTATGAAGTTAACTAACATGTTGGATCTTGTGAAGGAAGAAAAACAAAAGGAAGCCAAAAGAGAAGCTGCTCTTGCCAAAATCCAAGAGAAGAAGAAGCAAGATGCTGAAAAGGCATTAGAAGCAGCTTTGAAGACTGGAAGGAAAGTGTTCATCCAACCAGAACCTGTTCCTGTTGTGGAGAAACCTCATGAGAAGCCCAAAAGACAAAAGCTAGCATCAAAAAGGATTCCAAGGCCTCTAGCTAAAATACAGAAGATGAATGAAGATGCTGCTTCTCAACAAGAAAGTCCAAACATTCCATTTATGGATGTTAAACAAGAACCTGAAAGTATGGAACAAGATCCTCCTATCACTACTCAAGGGGGAGATAATTCTGCATACATAAATCATGTTGAAGGTCTTAGGTTTACTCCATTGGCAGTGACACCTCCAATGATCATAGACTGGAAGTTTATTGGTGGAACATTGGGAACTGAATATGAATTCATTAGAGCAGACAAGTCAAAGAAAGTTCTTCAAGCATTCCATTGGATAGTTAGAGACTTCGACAGAGATGATTTGGAGAGGATGTACAAGATTGGGAAAATCAAGTATTCTCATGAAAGAGGTACGTGCTCAGGTACTGATCTAGCAATGGATGTTCTATGTGGACTGTTTGAACCAGGGTACAAGAAGAAGAGTTCAGTCTTCAAGAAAGGAGGACCAAACAATCCGATCATAAATTGGTTCGTCTATGAAAGAAGTGGTGTATACTCCCTTGTAAAAAGACATGGAGCAAGAGAATTTTACTTGGTGGATGTTAAGTACCCACATACATTGAAGACATTGGATGAGATGATTGAGATAAAGCTTAATGGATCACATGACTCAAGAATCGCTCATGAACTCATTTGGAGAATTTTGGTTCAACGCATAGAAGAAAAGACCAAGGGAGAATCTGATTGGCAAAACAAATAGTTGTAATTAACGTCAAATAGTTAAAACTGTTTTGTTAATGAAAAGAAGTTAGTACTGTTGGAGCATGAAACTTGTACTTTTGATGTGTCATAAAAGTTCAAGGTTAGGGGGAGATTGTTGGGTTATAACATAGACAATATCGTTTAACCATAAACAATACGCTTAACAAACAAGAAAAGTAACTTAAACGTTTAATGCGGAAGACATTAAGAGTTACTACGGAAGAACAAGTTAGTGCGGCTGTCCAACAGAGTTACTACGGCTGGTCAAGTTACTACGGCTGATCAAGTTGATACTGAAGAAGTCAAGTTGATACGGAAGACCAACTTGCCGTGCAAGTATAATCTAAGTTATAGAATTATAATTAGATTATGTTTCCTTTTGTTATTAGATATAGTTTCCTTATTCTGGATAACGATATGTTTAGATAAGGATAGTTGATGTTTCCTAGTTTATCTAGGTCGGCCTCAAGGTCTATATATAGATAGATCCTTGTATGATAGAAAACACGTTGTATTGAAATATTCATTAATACAATTGAGGCTTATAATTCGACTATATCTTGTTGTTCTTATTATTGTTCATATAACATTATATTGTTCGAAGAACTCGTTAATATTGAAGTGTTCATCCGCTGCTGAACTTCTTCAATAGATCACGATCTTAACGAAGGTGAACTTATTAGTTTACATTGACTAATACGATACTGACAAACACATTCTTAAATTAAATCTGTATGTTTTTTTTTCTTCAGAATTTCATAATTCATTTACATATAAAACATTGAACGTTTAACTGGTCACTAGCACAACATCAACAATAAACACCTAAACTACCCTCGACACAAATAAAAAATCAACTTTTGAAAAGAATATCTTTCGTCGGAATTAACCGGATGATGCCCTTAACCCTTTGACGACCTGGTCAGGGGTGGTGATAGCTACACCCCCCCCCCCCCCCTCACTGGGTCAAATCGATACTTTAAAATGATTTTTTTCTCATTTTTAATATTATTTATTTAAATAAATTATTAAATTAAAAAAATTATTTATTTAGTTTTGATGATAAAAAAAATCAAAAAAGTTAAGACAAAATGTTATTACCGATTATGCGTTTAATATAAATATGATAATTTTCTTCTAATTAAATGATATACACTTAAATATTTAAAATTTATATTAAATATTTATAATTATTATTTTATTTATTTAGAAATAATTATTTGACGTGACTAAAGTAAAAGCAAAAGTATAAATTATTTTGAGTTGTCTAAAATAAAAGGAAAAGTATAAATTATTTGACGTGACTAAAGTAAAAGGAAAAGGAAAGATTATCTTGTCAGTTTTCTTTTTATAGACAAGAGTTTCATTTCATTTCATTTCATTTCATTTCATTCTCACGTTTCATTTCATTTCAATCTCAAAGTTTAGTTCATTTCCATACATTCTCAAATGGATAATAGCGAATTTACAACCTATAGAGTATTACATTAGCCTTATTCTCTAAAATAACATTAATCTCGTTCATTTAGTAATATTCTTGTGTTATATTTATTAATTTTCAATTTGTTTCAGGTTTTCAGTACTCGTTAAGATTTATTTAATTGGGCGCAAAAGGTGGCCTGGTCCCTTGGTTATGTTATTGTTACTAAAAAAACAAAAGCAGAAAATGTTTAAGTTTGTAAAATTTTACTTATGTGTGATCGGGGTGGTATTCACAAAAGTAAAAAAAAATGATAATGAAAATACGTCTACTAGAGAACATTTGACAAAAAAATCGGTTGTCCATTTGAATTGGTTGGAAAATATTATAAGACAATTGATGTCTGGAGATTAAGTGTGAAATGTGCTACACATAATCATGGCCTACAGAGTTTATGAAAGGTCATTAATATGTAATGCGACTAACTGATAATGAAAACATTTTGGTTGCAGATTTGTTAAAGCGGAATGTAAAACCACTTGATATATTAACAACATTGAAGAAGCAAAACGAAAATAACGTGTCTTCCTTAAGAACCGTATACAATGCTAGTGCCAAATTTCGAGTAGCTGAACAACCTGGTCGATCTCAAATGCAGGTTGTCATGGACCATTTCAGGGCTAATGGATATGATTTTGAGTATCTTACAAATGATATCACTATCGAGTTGGAGGAATTATTTTTTGTCCATGCGATATCACATATTATATGGAAAGCTTTTCCATACGTATTCTTAAATGCGACACACAAGACGAACAAGTATACCTTATTTTTCGTGTAACTTCGATTTAATTTATTTTTCATACTTACTTTTATTTTTAACTTTTCAATTTTTATGCAACATATATAATCTTCCATTTCTCGAGATTGTTGGTGTTACTTCAACTAATCAGACATTTTGGGTTACCATGTGCCCACGAACTTGCAGATTTATTCAATCAGGTTTGCCAATTCCATTGGAGTCAATTAACATGTTTTGGAGAAAGCTTGACTTGTCATTATCTTTACTCGAAGATGATGATATTCCATGTGAAGTATATGTTGGAAAGTTTCAAGAAGTCTACGCGAAGTAGACAAACTTTGGTAAGAGCATTTTTCTGAAAATGATACAAGGAATATACAACAAAAAAACAAATGATGTTCATGAACCTGCTATCCAAAGGAATACACGTGGTCGATCAAATCCAATGTGCTCTATTAGATAAATTCCATTCCCACTACGAAGGTTACTTGAAAATTATGGACTTTGAATGGTTACAACAAATTCTTCACTCATCGAGTTTCCCATATGCGTGTCCTGCACCAAAGCCGCATTGGATGCTAATACCGGATACGGGGTTAATGATTGCTTCTAAGTTCGACGTAATAGTTAATTTTTTTAAGTCCCCGCGACAGTATAACTTTTTTTCCGCTTTGGTTTGCTCTTCAGCATTTTTTTAAGCATCACAAATGATAACCACTCAGTAGAGTTACAAGGGGAATACCCAATGGCTCCGACTCATCCGCACTGGGTTTTGGGAAGATCCGACTGTGCTTCTGGATGGGAAACCTCATATGTTAATCGGAAAAAATGTATCGTCAACTTAACCCTTCAACTTGTGATTCTGAAGCTGTTGATGTAGATTATTAGATACTCTAGTTTATTATGTTTAATGGATTGTTATGTTAAATTACTTATTTCTTTTGTTATTTTTTGTTATGAGTAATGTTTATTTTATTAATATATTTATCTTAAATCTCTATTTTTAATTTTAATATAATAATAATAATAATAATAATAATAATAACAATAATAATAATAATAATAATAATAATAATAAAGAAATAAAAAAAAGCATAATTAAAAGAGGAAAAAGGAAAAAAAAAATAATAATTTAAAATTGATGGGGGAACATATCTAGCCTCTTATCATTTTGGAACATACAACAAAAAAACAAAAAAACAGATGATTTTCTTGAAAACAACTATGCAACATTGGTAAATTCTCGACATATAACATAAAATGGTTGTAATCCAAGTTTCCAAAAATCTCAACTTCATATAATCATTAAACAGATAATCAGTGGCTATAGAAGAATAAATCCAACTCAAGCTTGAACTGTAACCTTTATTTACTCTGTTACATTCTAGATTCACATTGTTCTTACGGAATTTATAATATGAACAGATTTGACTGCAAAATTTACCTTCTCTGGAAGTTAAGTTTAGATATACAATACGCAAAAAGAGAAGCAAGAATGATGGGATATAGTGCAAGAAGAACAAATGTGAGCGCTAACTCTTCATGATGATACCCGTAGTAATCTCTTAAGAAGGCTTCCACGGATTTAGTTTCCCCAAAAACTAAGATCTCCTTCTTAACATCACCAAATTGAGAAGTAAGCAATCCGTTAAGTGACCATGACGTAGGAGTCAGATAGTACAACCATATCCACCAATTCGGAATTTTCTACAAAAATAATAAGGAGACTTGTTAAAGGCATTCTTTGGATGATATTTTAAAAATACTATTCAGATTCCATTAACAAATTAAGGACCCATAATAAGATGGTATTTGGATGTGATGTTGAATATTCATAATCAGATAATCAACGATAGAAAACGGAGGCTAGAATGTCATTTGAATGTGCTTCTGTTGAAAGAAATTGTACTTATCGCCAAATCAATTTCTAAAATATTAGGCGAATTAATAGTTAAGAGGGACTTACCGGCCTAGGAATTAAAAATCCGCCAAACAAGTTAAAGATGGTGTAAAAGGCAGACTGTAGAATGGCAGCTACCGGAAAGCTTGGTGTTATCGCAACAAGCAGCATTCCCAAATAGGTGAAGTACATCAATGTGCACAAGAATGTATAGAAGTACCAAAAAACTTTGTAGGCTGACCAATAATATCCAATCATAGGATACGTGATGCAGACGAATGCAAGTGACTGGGCAAAGAGATAAGGAAACTCGATTGTCACCTACAAAATAAGATCAAAACATTTCCTTATACATTAAAAAAAATTTACAAATATTTACAAGAAAAAAGATCATTTTACTTGGTACAATCTGCTTCAAAATTCATAGGTTTTGCTTCTTTTACCGAAAAGAAAGGTTTTATACCTGTGCAAGAGCATAGGCCCACGATGCATACATCCCAGAAAACTTTTCTCGATACAGAACAGTCCGCTCCCTGGAAACATATGGTATAACTGAAGAGGAGTTGTTGATGCCACAGAAAAGTACAGCAGCAAACATCGAACCAAGAACATTGAATAAGCTCTGTTGGTTATGTCTATCACACGAAAGGGTAACATATCAGATGCTTTGAGAGTGTATTTTGAAAATAATATAAAGAAGCTGAGATTATATTAATAGCAACAATACAACTTTGTGGTGGAGATTCTCATCTACCAAATGCAAGGAACTTATGAAATTCAAGATTATCTTTAACTTACATTTTCCTCCCTTGGTCCCAGAAAAGTAATCCGAAAATAAATGATGCAAAGAGCATATGCATAGAACGCATCAAGTTGTATGAAGGACTTCTCCAATATGACAAGTGTTGTTTCCATAGGCAGGCCTTGAACTGTCCCCAACCATTCTGTGGAAAACGTGTCGGAAAATACAACTCTTTCGAACCAGAAGGTGGTTTACTTAATGTGTTTACAAGGTCTTTATTGCTCCTAACATAGTAGACAAAACATAAAAGTTTTCAATCAGATATAACATGCTCGAATTCTCAAAAGTGAATATTGCAGATAATTGTCAGTTAATGGTTGAGATATGCTTGAAATGGGCTGGTAGCCTGGTACGATACATGCAGAACAGTTAAACCTTTTACTCGAAATTTAGAAGTCAAGAAAATAACTAGTGTTTTGAAATGTAACACTCCCAAGTCTTTTAGAGCATTCATAAATAGAGCTAATAAATGCATTGTATAAAAGTATTGTTTTGATAGATTTCCAAGAAAAGAGTTATTGTGGTATTTTAACAAACGTAAAAGAAACACTAAACGAACTTGTTTATGTTAGATGATCCGAAAAATATATGGGGATTGAAGATGTAACTTACTGATACAAAGTTGAAGTAGAATAGATTTGTCCAAAATCAACTCCAAGTTCAGCTTCTACTGATGTCGAAGTAACCTCTAACATCCATGTTGCTGGATTATAGTTGTCTTTGATTTTCGGCACCCCGGAGATGCTCTGTTTCAAAAACATTTCATCGTAAGAAAAATACTAGTGTTGATTATCTCTAACTAAGATAGATAAATTATCGAAATTGAAAGCAAAAAAGAAAATCACGATTAGCAACAAAAGATGAATCGAACATGTGCATTTGTTCTGAAGGCAACTAACCTGACCCTACTCGAGTCACGACCCAGTGGCCCACAGTATATTATTCGTCCACCATTTTTCAATAAAATTAACTGCAAGAGCATGGACCGGGAAATACATGAAATGTTTTAGTCATATTAAGGGTAAAGAAAAGAGAGTCCAAAAAAATGAAAGTAAGAACAATAACAAATATACTAATAACAGAGAAAATTGACATTATTAATATGGGTTAGCAGGAATATGATGGCATTCTAACTGAAATAACTCGAAATTCCAAAACATGGGATGTATCAGATATCTCTAAAATGGAATCTATCATGCAACACAGGCGTATAAGGTTTCCTTTTTTTTATATATATGAACTTTCTATTTCGCGGTTTCAGAAATAAGCTAAAAATTCTTTTATATAATTACCTCATCAAAGGCCTCAAATATGTCGATGCTTGGTTGGTGAATAGTACAGACAATTGTTCTTCCTGTATCAACAATATTCTTGACAGCCCGCATGACAATGGCAGCTGATCTAGCATCGAGTCCAGTCGTGGGTTCATCCATGAAAATAATCGCGGGATTAGCAACAACTTCCACAGCAATGGTAAGCCGTTTACGTTGTTCTGTTGACAGACCACTAACCCCGGGAATACCAACCAAGGCATCTTTTATGCTATAAAGCTCAACAGTTTCCAGAATTTCTTGTATGAATTTCTGTACACACGCCAACAGAAAATTATTATATCACGATACCAATAGAAATTGTAACATCAATTAAAATGTCTGAAATATCTCGTACATATTTAGTTTTAGAATCAATATCGGGATGGAGACGAAGCCAAGCGGAAAATATAACTGATTCTTCAACTGTAATTTGAGGAGAGTGTACATCCGTTTGCTCACAGTAACCTGAAATCCTAGCAAAGGTATCTTGGACTTTAGGATACCCCCCAATCCTAATCTCTCCTTCAACAATTCCACTGGTTTTCCTCCCAGCGAGAACATCAAGAAGTGTCGTTTTCCCAGCACCACTAAAAAGCTGTAAGAACACCAGGTCTAAAAGCACCTGTGATATTGTGAAGTAATTGCAGTCTTTTTCCAGTGAAGCCATGCGCTCTCATTTCCTGACAATCAAATAAAAAAGATATGATCAACAACAAATATCTGACATCTGACATTTAATTATAAACTAAGATGATAGTTAACAGTTACCGGTGAGGGATCCACATGGTATTGTAGATCTTGAAAGGTTACGCTTAGCGGTTCAAAAGGTAGCACCATTTTTCCTGTGGGATAAGAGGATGAATACGGATCTATAAATTAAAGATTGGCACATTCACATGTATAAGTTGATGCAAGAGCATGAAGTGTTAATGATAGTCATTTAACGTTGACGGATACATTTAAGTAGTAAGGAGCAGTTAAACACAACCTATGAGTGTTCCTGAATAATGTAATATATTAATATTAATTACGGGTTCTCCCAATAGAGGAGAAAAAGAACTGCAGTGGGAGCTGTTTGGTATTGCATTCATACCCTGTTTATGCATCACAAGCTATAGAGACGAGAGTCCAACCCAACAAAGTATTAAATTAAGAAGAACAAAATTCATGTTGTATTTATATCTACCATTGAAAATGAAGAAAAAATGTGGCATGAAAAGAAGAAGATATGCTAACCTTCTGAAGGCTCTGAGACGGTTGTATTGGAATTTTTTGTAGTTTCATAAATGTTAGTATGGTGTTTGGATCCTTCGCCTCCATTCACTTGAGAAAGCGTTTCCTTGGAAATAATGGCACGGGTACCAGGAGCTGAACCACCAAATAACCAGATTTATTCATGAAAACATGACACTCTCGCTCTATGTTCAAAGTTGATTTTGTATTATTTGAAAAGATGAGATTACCCTTAAAGTAGCTTAAAGCCAAGATGAAGCCTATGTTGAATAGCAGTGCAAAACCAAACAAGGCACCAAGTGATATCCAGAAATAGTATTCCTCAAAGTCTAACCCACGGCTTATAAGCGTTTGTTGCCCTATGGTTGTGTTTGTAGATGCCATTTGCTTTTAGAAAAGAAAAAAAAAAACATTTGAGTGAGTAATATATATTTCTCTTCCTTTAATGACCCGTGACGACAATATGAAATGATAGAAGGAAAGATCAAAAGTTATATAAAGATTTATTCTAGTGATTTACCTTGTTCCATCTGGGAGAGCGAAATTCATTCACCGCAAGGCCAATTTCACCATATGACAGCGGACAAACCCAAAATCCCCACTTTAACCAACCTGGCATTGATGCTACAACCAGTTTCCATTCCTTAGTTTGATCTCTATAAGTCGTTATCGATCCATATACATTAAAAGAAAAAAAGAAACCTATGGAACTTACTGTGTGGTATAATGAAGCCACCAAACGATAATAGGAACAATATGGCTACACTGCCCGCTGTTGTAGAAGCAACCACAGTTTGAAAAACTGATGCAAAGAATCTGAACATGGATACCGAAGTGAAGTGAGCCCCAAAAAGTAGCACTAGTTGACGGAAGAACCTAGAAAGCACACGAAACAGTAAAAGTTAGATCCTAATTTAATAGTTTAGAAGGAAAGTAGAGGAAAAAGAACGATGTTGCTACTATGATCCGGAGGCTGTCTCAAATTTCCAAATATGGTAGTAATTGACAGTTACATATAAACTACTTAGCATATTTATAAGATAATTACCTCTGTGGTTCCGGGCTGTATCCAATAACGTAATAAGTGAGACACGTCCAAATAGTGGCTTCCAATAATGACAGGGGAATCTTAAGAATGGATGCTGGAATTGCATATGCCCAAGCAGGGTACAAGTACATATCTCTCTGTTTATAGAACACTGAAAGTCTTGAAACTGTCATACTCGATTCTGGGAACCCATCAACAAGAAGAATTACAAGCGCATAAAGAGTGAACCAAGATAATAATTCGCATCAAGGACATCAACCTTCAATCTAGTTCTTAAAAATACAGTCATCGTGATTACTGCAATTATGAAGAGCTTGCACTCAAATAAAGACATAATTAGACGTTAACGACCAATAATGGTAATAAGTGACAATAAACATCTTAAACAAGGTAATTTCCGAGAAAAGAAAGAAAAAAAGTACCTGGACTGTTTTGAAGATGTAAACGAAAGAATTCCTCTTCATGAGAAGCATCTCCCTAGACATGCAAGCTCTAAAAAGAGCCCATTTAGAAAGAGAATACACCTCGAAGGAAATGGCATTCTCATGGCTCTTCAATCTCGTGAAGGGTTTGGATATATCATCATTTACTTCTTTTCCCAAATAAGATTCCTTGAATCTCATGGATAAGGTGTGTACTGACACATATTTATATGCTTCATCAGCTCGGCACCAGTAGGTTGCTTGATCGTTTCTTGACACAACCTGTGAATAACTTGTTATGGCATAAAAAATCGGTAATGACGCAAGTATATGATAATCAACTGGCCATAATATCTTCTGACAGTAACAAATTTAAAAAGATATTGGTGACATCCTCTTGTAGGAAGTCAGCTACACCCTTTCTCTCAGGGCACTTAAAACCAAGACCCTCAAAATACTCTAAAACATTATTCCGGGGCCCATGATACACGATCATCCCTTCTGCCATCAACATAATGTCATCGAAGAGATCAAATGCTTCTGGTGACGGCTGAAGAAGTGAAATGAGTATTGAAGCATCAGTTATGTGTGCCAACTGCTGTAGACAAGCTATTATCTGATACGTAGTGGAGCTGTCTAGGCCATTTGATATTTCGTCCATGAATAAAACATTTGTTGGACCAACAATCATCTCCCCTACAGAAACCCGGAGATATTAGATTCTATATATATGCAATATAAGTCTCGGTATATGAAGAAGAAGTTACCTGTAGTCAATCTTTTCTTCTGACCGCCAGAGATTCCTCTCCTCATGGCATCTCCAAACATTGTATCAGCACATATATCAAGTCCAAGAATCTGGAATATAACATCATGAAGTTGGAAAAACTAGCTTATTGAGCATATTCAAATACAAAACAATATAATAAGCTCACATCAACTACGAGAGTTACCTTTAAAATATAGTTTGTCTGAAGAGTTGTCTTTTGACCTTCAACTGAAATTGCCTGTGAAAATTACACATCGTTTAGTACCACAACAAATATCACCAAGTAAAAGTTTGTATTATAACAGAAGGCGCCAAATTCCCAAACTACAAGATTTTCTAGTCGAAAGGGCTACACTGTAGACGTCTAATAACATATTCTCACTAAGCATATAAATTCATCTTCAGATATATTGATATTATCTTTGAACAAGTTATAGAATACCAGAGTTCTATCGGAAAATTCTAAGACATTTATATTAGGACAAACTATTAGTCGGTAGACCCTATTAGAAATATAAATAATACCCAACAACTAAATAAAAACTTATTTAGACATAAAGTTAAGTATCACAGATAAGACGACATAATCAGAACTTTTAATGAAAGGCTATATGAAATGGTTTGTTGCTACATCTGGATCAGGTATAATCCTCCCTACTACAATTAGCCCCGAAATACACGAACGAAAAATAATATTCTTACCTTCATAAAAATGTCTACATCTGGATCAGGTATAATCCTCCCTTCTTTCTCCCTTCTGTTAACCTCAGCCATAATCTCTTTAGGAGAATAAAACCATTTTAAATTAGTTCTTAAATTATCACCATCAATTAGAACGGAATACAAAACAGAGCGGTGTTTGTGGTGTGCAATGTATATGAAGTAGGAAATCAGGCATACCTGCACGACTACCAGTACCCTGACAACGGGATGAGAAATCAAGTGTTTCCCTCACAGTCATCTCAGGGATATGCAAATCATCCTGGCTAATATATGCAGAAGTTTTCTGGGGGACAAATTCTTCTAATTTGTATCCGTTGTAAGATATTTCCCCACTTACCTGTTTTTATTAATTCAGAACCATTAGTGAGTCAAAGCAGTTCACTGGTGGTACTTTTTAACTACAACAAAGCATCATGGTCTTGTCAAACATCCATCATTAATTATACCACAAAACAGAAACATAAAGGGGTACCATTGCATGGGACTGAATGTAGTTAAAAGTATACCCGTTCATAACTTGAATGTACAGGTCAACCTTTCTAATTAGCGTACTGAAATGTAGCTGAAAGGCCATTTGTAAAAGAAGTCATTTACCAACATGTAGCTTTTAACGGCATTACGAGAACTTAAGAGAGATAATGTGTACACCGAGAAACTTCTTTGAAATAACAGGAAATGAACAATTTCCTTCAATAAATGACTTTACCTAAAGAAATTATTTTAACTATAAAATGTGGTCTAATTAACCAATAGCAGTCCTTCGCCAACATTATCATCCAAACTTTATGTTCTGAAAGCACCTTTATCTATACACAGATAAAAATAGTGTAGCGAATGGATATATCATCCTTCTAAAAATCAGGAGAAAGAGAAGTCGAAAACCTTGAGTGATTTGCTTAGGTTCCCTGAAAGTGCTTTCAACAATGTAGTTTTCCCACAGCCCGGAGGACCAAGAAGCAGAGTCATCCTGAAAAACATAATAGAAAAACATAACAAAAAAACGAAGCAAATATTTGAATAAGGACTGGTTCATGACTTCTAAATAAGGTTGAATTCCAACCTTCCTGGCTTAATGACACCACTGACGTCATTTAAGATGGTTATCTTGGCCCGTTTAGACTTTAAACCAGGTATCATGACCATGTTCTGTCAGAGAAAAAGAAAACATTACATCTGGATCATTCTTTATCAAAACAAGGAAGATGTCACCAACATATACCCCTAATTATCTTCTGATTTGGTTCGTTTCCTGGTAACGCTTACGTATTTATTAGTTTCATGGTATAATATTACACCATTTCAGCTCGTGGGCTACATCCTAGGGACTGTAGTGTCAACACTGTATTTAAGCTATAAACTTTAACAAGGGAAATGCTGAAAACATAAATTGAAGTAAATAAATAAGAAATCTTCAATAATTTTGTTCGTTGGTTGAATGTGAATGGTTATTTTCTGATCTGGAAACAAACATCGACGCAGCAACACTTTACCCTTTCCCAACCAATATTAGTTCGTAATGGTGCATACAAAGTATTTTCATAGTCAGCGCAGACACTTACAGAAAGCAAACTTTGCACAGAATTCCAGAGTGTTGGGAGGGGCTTGCCATGAACTACTTCACACTCAGCTTCTACACGAATATTCTTATATCTCACCTCCACAGTCGGTAACTGGACACCAACTCTAAGAAAAAAAAAGTTACCAATAAGATTCCAGTTAATAAAGGACTTATGACACCATTGCTCCTAACTGAACGGAAAATTGTATATAAAGAAAATTAAAACACTTGTTTTCATTTAGTACCCAGTACTGAAACAGAAAAGGAAACCTTACTTGTCTGTTCGTTTTCGAAGTTTCTGCAACAACTGAAGGTTATCATTCTCAATATGTTTGATGAGTTTCTCAATAAACATGTGTCGCTCTGGAGGAAGGAGCTTTGTGACATCAACCACCTTCTTTCCTCTAACATCTCCATTTTCTTCATCAATCAAAGATGATCTCAAACGTTCAAATGTTGGCAATCTATCAATTGCTTCCCATTGTAGAAGATTCTCGTCTGTCTCATCATGATTGTTCACAGAACCAACATCTGAAGTAGCACGCAAACTAGATGTACGACGACGAAAAGATGATCTTAAACTTCTTCCTATTTCTGACAGATCATTTCTCAGTGACTCTATTTCTTCGGAACCAACTAGTTGAGCCATATAAAATGGCTTTGTAGAGCGTTGTACTTCCAATGAGATCGACCAATATATACCCAGAGAAGTTTATACACACATTATATATTCATATATAAGGAGACATTATTCTTTCATATGATGCTAAGATAATGCATCATGCCTTACGCATTATTAACCGATAAAAAAAGTTATAAAATGGAAATATAATATTTTATAAGTTTGATACAACTATATGTGGAGAGAATTCAACATAATATAATGTCAACTGTCTTGAAAATCAAGAAAGAATAAACTACAAATCAAAGATATAGTTGACTTTCTTTTAATAGTAATATGTGTATTTCCATTTGCCAACACCATCATTGTTGCTATCCATTGAATCCTCATTTTTTGTAATATCCCAAAAACTATAACAGCAGAATCTAATGCATACATATATATTTATCATAATAATGCTAAGGTCGGACGGCAATGAAATAAAACTTGGAAACTCGGGGAGCTAAAGTGTAGTTTAAAAGTTAATGATAAAAGGGGGAGACAAATGTCAAACTACAAACTTCATAAACAAGTTCTGCAAACACGGAAATCTGTACTTTTGAAATGGCAAAATGAGTTCCTAGACATATTACTTTTTCATATTCATAATAGCATTTTACTACGATAATATTCCATATATAGAAAAACGATCGAAATGCTTAATCATCATTCACATATGCCACAAACATCTCAATATCAGTTGAAGAGAAGTGAAGATAACAACCCATTAAAAAAATTATTGGAGTAAACAAGACTCAACAATTAAATTAGTCATATATGTCATCGTGGCCCAACTTAAAACATAATCATGATATAATCAGCTGACGATCAGGATAAACCTGATGAGGGCGGTGATGCGGGTGCTCAGTCCCTAATGGGCTCTGGTGATCAAGGCAGGGCTGATCCTTCCGAACAGGCGCCGCGTGATGAATCCGCGCCTGGTTCTGGAAAAGATACGGGATCTCCATCCAAGGGAGCATCGATTGAGGGGGAGACTGCTTATCTTAATCTTGATTTTGCTTTAGTTTGTGCAGGTACCCATTCTCATACTCTCGAGACCGCTCAGCCTGAGATGTCATTTCATGGGTCTATCGGCGTAGTCCCTTCCTTTGCGGGTATGCCATTGGGTGAGGGAGATGCTGCCTCTGTAGTCCATAGGAGTTGTTTGTTTGAAGACTCCGAGGACGAGGTGGACTCCGCTCGTTTGAAGAAAGTCACCGCCACACAATCTGGCGTTGTTAAAGAGAAAGTTGCTTCCCCAGCTGGTTCTAAGGGGAAGTCTAAAGAAGACGAAGCTGCACCTCAACCTCCAGTAGTCCCCGCTCCCCTCGTGCCACCTCCAATTCACTACATTGATGGCCGAGGGAGAAAGATTGATCACGATGTATTTGGGGAAATGGGAATTCTAGTCGGTTGTAAGCTAGTAGGCCCGTGCAAGAGGATGGTCCTTGCATGGCGCTACATAGATGACACCAACTACTTTGTCCTGCTGCGAAGTGATGGTGTCCAGTATATGAAGATGAAGTATGCGACGTTCAACACTCTACCTCACTACGAGTTGAAGCGTCTCGCAGATCTGGAACCCACCAATCTCTCTACGGATGCGGCCAAGCTGTTCTACAAGAATTTGAGATCCGATATCTTCTATAGAAAGCTTGAAAACTTCAAGCTCACAATGCCGATCCGAAAGAGGGAAGAAAAAGGCGCGGTTGGATCGATGTGTATCCTGAAGTCAAGCAACTCAGGAGAATCAGATTGCCCTCGCTTCCTCAGGATTTCTTACAAGATGTTAAGGCTTGGGGGTTCGATGAAAAGGCTCGGGAGGCAGTAGTTTTTGATCAAGATGGTAAAGTGTTACTTAGGATCTATGATCCTATCCATCTTCTCTGCCTCTCGGAAGCAGATTTGAAGAAGCTGAATGAGAAGACGATCTACTGTGCGGCTAATGAGAAATCATTTGGGTTGGTCTTCTCACATGTGGTGCACATCTGTGTCAAACGGGGCTTTCATTCGCAAAATCTTCCAGTGGTGGTTGAAGAGGCGGTATAGAATTTAGTTTGCAGGTGTTAGCTGGTTTTTGGTATTTTCTAATTCCCAGCTCAAACTATATTCATATGCTGTAATATTTGTACACATCTATTGATATATCAATGTTTCTTTTGCTTGTTTGATTGTTTGTAATGTGTGTGATGCGTGCTTCAGTAGGCTTTCGATTCCTATTTGATTTACGTTGTCCGGTTTGCGTTCAAACGTCTATTTCAAGCTTAATTGACATGTTTATATCTTTAGTTTAAAGCGTTTAGACTTCGCAACATATAACAGTTGCGAACTCGGACAAAAACCGTTTTGCTTAAATGCAAAACCTCTTTTCACAAAGAGTCTAAAGTTTTTGATACTCGTCGAGTCTAAAGTTTAATAATCTCGACTGAGTCTAAAGTTTAATAATCTCATTGAGTCAAAGTTTAAATAGTCTCAAGTGAGTATAAAGCGTCCAATATGATAAAAACCTAAATTTTTGATCGTGACTTCGAAATTTTTCTTTTTAAGTTTTTAGGATTTGTATAGTTCCAAAAATAATAAAAATAAGAAAAACATAAAAAGAGGGGGAGAAAGTTTGTGAAAACCTTAGGAAATGATAGTACATCGCGGATTTTAAAAATCAGAATCATAAGGGTTTGTTCGATGTATTAGTAGGTACGGCCAATATCATATAAACAATTTTCCGAACCTGTTTCTAATGGGTAACACGGTTAAGTTTGTTCATCTCAGTGATAAGCTGAAAACTTTCGGTGTACCTGGAATCTGTCACCATAGGATTATATATATATAAATAAGTATCTGAGAGTAATAGAAAAAGCGAGGAAAAGAAAAAATTGAGAGAAAATCAAAAAAAAAATATAATAAACCGTTTTTTCTAAAACTCAAAGAGTTTTTTATTAATAACTCCTAAACACCGTGAGGCGCCCCTGGATTCTATAAGGTTGCGAAATCATAGTTTCCGTGCGGTTAGTATAAAGGTTGAGGAGTTAAGTAAAACTCGTATCCTTGAGGCGCTCCTGGATTCTATAAGGTTGCGAAATCATAGTTTCCTTGCAGTTAGTATAAAGGGGAGAGTAGAGTCAAATAAGAATTCCGTAACTCTTGATGCTAACTTGATAAACGGCAAAGACAGAGGGAGGAGTTCACGAGTCCATAAAGCTTTTAAGCTCAAAAAAATTAAAAAAATATATATAAATGAAAAAAGAAACAAAAAGAAAGCAAAAAGCTTCTCTACTTATGAAAATGCACAAAGTGCTTAAACTCAATACTATAAGTATGCATTTTCAATACTTAGAGTAGTTAACTAAATAGGAATAAGGTGACGGGTTTCCTAAATAAATACTGGAGGTTTTATGACGCTTTGAGGGGAGTTCGGATTTAGCTAAGTGTAAATATAAGTGGGATCCATATAAACAGTTGTAATCTAAATAATCGGAAGATTTTTTATATGATATATATGTTGTATTTAAGAGGACAAATATACTAATAATCGGCTGATTCTTGTGATTCGACTTCTGCGATATGATCCTAAAAGCAAACTAATCCCTATCCAAAAAGATTTGCCCTTTTGTAGGTTGCTAAAGTAGTGTGAATAGCTTATAGTTAAAAACCACAAAAAGAGTTTCGGTTTTAGGTTAAGAAAACAAACAAAAATCAAAAATATTTTATTTCTGCGTTTATTTTCTTCGTCGTCACGTATCGCTTATGGTTAAAAAGGTTTTATCACGTGTTTTCTGAAAAATGAGAAATTTTGTCAGTTTAAAGAACAAAAACACGTATTTGGTCAGTTTTGTCTTTGTAAGCCAGGTTTTACAAAGTTAAGGATCGGATCTTGAAGAGTTTAGCACTTCTTGGAAGTCAAGGACTCGAAGCTGATTTTCATGGAGCCGCGTTGCTTAATGATGAAGATTAGCTGTTAGAAAGATTCGCAAGATAACGGTTGCAAACTTTACACCGTACAAGTCTCTATGAAGTATAAAGGATTCAACTCTCGATCTCTCGACACATAAAGTTCAAGACAATTTTGAAGAATACAAGCTACATCCAAGGGGGAGTTTGTTGGAACATTATTGTCTGTATTTGTATTCATTAGAACGTGTCTTAGAGTTAGAATGTAATTAGATCGAGTTGTAAAGTCCAAAAGCATTTACGAGAAAGTTACGTTCAAGTAACAGAGTTACATTCACGTAACTCGTAAGTTACGTGCACGTAACTAGTGAGTTACGTGCACGTAACTCTCTTCCATGAGTTACGTGAACGTAACTCTTCTAGGGTTTCGGGCCAGTATAAATAGCAGCCTCGAAATCATAAATGCAGGTTGTTGAACATTGTCAGAGCTGTCAAATCAAGGAGAGTTACGTGAGCTAGGTCTAAGGTCACGTAATTAGTGTTCTTGTGTGTTAAAGTCTTGTAATCGAAGTGTTTAGGTTCTATTCGTGTTTGTAAACATTCACGTAAGCTTAATAGAATCAATCCTTTGATTATATCTCTTGTTCTTCACCGTTTACTTGCTTAAACTTGTTATTCCGCAATTAGTTTGAGTTAGGATTCAAAAGAGGTCCGAGATTAGGCGACCAACAGCATGATTCCGTTCCTTTATATAAGTTTGGCATGCCCTTTATGTATAACATTAGATTGTTGCTAAGTGGTTATAAAGAATCAAACTGCTTCAACAAAACAACAAATTAAATAGATAAAAATAGTCACTCTACCTTATGATTGGCTGCACTACCAATGAATTGATGTACTAGTTTTGTTTTTTAATATAAAGTTGGTAACTTCCAGGCATGGGGCAGGGCATCACATAGATACTGATTCCTAATCTAATCTACATTATAACTTCAAAATATTACATTTTTTTTTTCGTTTTGAATATCCCCAAAAATGAAAGTATTAACTATATATCCGAACCCGATCAATAAAGTCTTCGGATTGTATATCTCGAGCAATATTTAAGCTTTCGAAATAAGAAATGAGCACAAGCTCTTATTCTATCCAAACACTAAAAGTAATTATTTGATATTCGTCAAACAATTTCATTATATCAAATCAAACCAATTATGCAAGTTAAATAAAGCATTACACCTTGCAAGCATTTTGTCGAACACCTGATATGCATATTTGAAATTTCAAAACTGGAATATCAGTTGCAGAAGCCTCACTACAAAACCCACTAAACACAACCACTCACATTAGACCCGCGAGGATATAGTGACAATCGTATAAAGTTGAGCACTTATTTTTCGTAATCATATGTTATTCTAAATATTACAAAAAATTAGAAAGAATGTAATATGCTGGAAAAATAATATCAAATCCATATTAATTTTTATGTCTAATAAATGGTGTAAAGTTTGTACATCTCCAGTTTCGGCAAATTCAAAAACTCCAATACATATATCAAAAATTGTTTTGTTAAGATTAGGATTAATTGATTTTAATAATATTAATAAAATAATCTAATAGATCGTCATAGAATTTATATTATTATTTATTGTCAAGTTTAATAATAAAAATTTATTTATATTTATTTATGCTTGAAAAACAATGTTAAAAATATTGATTATGGATGCTTATTCAAGTAGTTTCTTTACTCTCTATTTTTGATGTAAAATTATTAGATATGTTAATTCTCTAAATAAGATATGCATGTAGTTTGGTGAAAGAAAAAAATTGATATGCAGGTACATAAATATGCAGGTGGTATATGTAAATTTGGTGTAGGTGGCATATGTAAATTTGGTGCGTAAAAAATGATTTAGTGGGAACAGGGGTCCTCGAATTAATTGGAATTAGTTTTATTATTTAATAATAATTATTAGAGTGTATTATTTAAAAGTTATTTTAATAAGAAAATCTTTATATATTAAAGATTACATGTTAACCTACTATAACAGGTTAATTACATAGGAATGGAACAATATCAAAAGTTGAGTGGTTTTTTATAGGAAAAAAAAGTTGGAGTAACTGACTTTGGTGGAACAAAAGTAAAACTTGGTTGGAGTTTTCCCTATTTTTAATGGCTTGTTATTTTTAATTATTTATGTATTTTGTTAATAGAAATGTTTATTTTATTAATATATTTTTCTTAAATCTCTATTTTCAATTTAAGATCTCTATTTTTAATTTTAATATAATAATAATAATAATAATAATAATAATAATAATAATAAAAGAAAAAAGAAAAAAAGCATAATTACAAGAGAAAAAAGAAAAAGAATAATAATTTAAAATTGAGGGGTGAGCATATCTAGTTTCCTTGTATCATTTTTTTTGGTATAAGAGAAATTACCCCAGTAAATTATATTAACACCAAAAAACCAATAAAGTACAATGGAATGTGACTGAAGTACCACATTAACCTCAAGACATGCTTGAACAAACTAAGACAGGATGCCACACCATCTGTCTAATACATTAATCAAACAATACAAACACCGGAAACGCCTAAATTATAAGAGACTCTGGAATCTTCCAGTGCTTCAACAGCTCCAACGCCGCCTTTGAACTCTTGAATCTACATGACATTAGCCTTAAACGAACATCAGCCAAAATATTATCCACCAGAACATTAACCGTTCTTTTGGAACCTTCATATAATCTTTCATTTCTTTCGCGCCAAATGAAATACATAGCAGCAGCCAGAACGAACTTCGCTATGACACTGGCCGAAGAACGGCGATGCGCAATCGGAATAATGGACTTAACGATATCCGTGAGACATGGAGGGCTACCCCGAAGACCAGCCTGCCCCCTAACCTGAAACCAAACCTGCCTGGAATAAGAGCATTCGAAAAAAAGATGAGCGTGAGAATCCGGCTGGGTCTCTCAAAGAGTACAATGAGCAACAAGCGAGGAAGACACATCCCAAGAACGAAGAACATCTTGAGTCCGGAGTTTGCCTTTGATCGCAAGCCAAACAGGGAAAGCATGTCTTGGAATGTTATTAGAAAACCAAACCACATCTGCCCAAGAAACCGAATGATGCTGTGGACGAATAGCATTCCAAACAGCCCGAACCGTGAAAGGTTGAACGGAACCAGACCTATCCCTCCATTCCGGCGTATCCTGCGACCCAGCACAAAAATTAGGCACAGGAATAGATAGAAGAGAAGGATAAGCAGTGTTAAGTTCAGAAGGCCACACCAACAACCCAGAAAACGTAATATCTGCAACTGTAGAAGAGGTAGAAAGATCCGCACCATACATATCCCTTGTGGAAACCAAATCCGCAATGGGACTCAAATCACACCACTTATCATGCCAAAGCGATGTTCCATTACCATCACCCAACTTGTGCCAAATAAAATCGCGAATCGATGGCCGTAGCTGCAGAATCTTTCGCCATCCCCACGACATGTTACCACGGCATGGGATAGTCCAGAAGTTGCGATCTCTTATCATGTGTAAATGGGTCCAAGCAACGCATAAAGACTCCTTACGCATGAGGAGCTTCCATATCTGACTAACCATAAGAGCTTGATTAAAAATATCAAGCTGCCTAATACCCAGACCGCCTTCCGATTTTGGCAAGCAAACAGGTTCCCAAGCCACCTTCGCCTTCCCTCTACGGTATTCACCATGACACCATAGAAACTTCCGCATAATCTGTTGGATTTCCAGAAGAACACGAGTAGGAATAATGAAGACCGACGCCCAATAAACATGCATTGATGCTATAACCGACTTGACCAGCTGTAGCCGACCCGCAATAGATAAAGATTTATTCTTCCAATCAGAAACCCGAGCCTCAACCTTTTCAATCAATTCTTTGCAATCCTTGTACACAAGTCTAGAAGGAATAAGCGGAACACCAAGGTACTTAACCGGAAGTCTTCCCTCCTCAAAAGGCATAACCTCGAGAATGGCTAACTTGGTATGATTAAGCACATTACAAAAATAGGCCGTACTTTTAGGTAAACTAGGCGTCAACCCAGAAACATCCTGAAACTTATCCAAGGACTCCATAATAATCGTAGCCGAGACAGCATCACCATGAGAAAATAAGAACAGATCATCAGCAAAGCAAAGATTAATTAGTTCCAACTCCGAACAGAATCGGTGATACTTGAATCCAACATTCTCCCTCACCCTCCGCTTTAGAATAAAAGTAAGAATTTCCATAACTAGGGTAAACAAATAGGGCGAAAGAGGATCACCTTGACGCATCCCTCGTTTACCTTTAAAATGACCATGACTAGCACCATTAAGGGAAATAGAGAAAGAGGTGGAAGTGACACACTCCATGATCCAGCCAATCATCTTCTGAGGAAAACCAAAACCCTCCACAGCAGCGCGAAGAAAATTCGAGTCCACCGTGTCATAAGCTTTCTGAATATCGATTTTGAAAGCACATCTCGGTTCCCCACGATCTAAATGATAATTATTCATTAATTCATGAGTCAACAAGATGTATCCGCAATGCTACGCCCAGGAATAAAAGCAGACTGATTCAGATTAACCAGCGAATGAAGGCTACCCTTAATACGGTTAGCAATAATCTTACTAATACATTTAAACAACACATTGCAACAAGAGATCGACCGAAAGTCATTAACCTTCACCGGCGTATGAACTTTAGGAATTAGAGCCAAAAGAGTGTGGTTCAATTGTTTCAAAAGCTTCCCATTGCGAAAAAACTCTTAAGTAGCTAAACAAACATCCCCTCCAACAATCTCCCAGGCCTCTTTAAAGAAAGCAGCCGTGAAGCCATCAAGACCAGGACCAGGGGATTTATCATTACCCATACAGAACATAGCAAGCTTAATTTCACAGTCCCCCGCCTCAGTAATCATCTCGGACGCAACCACCGGATCAAGAACATTCCCAAATAAATCTTGGGTATTAAGAACAGCAGAATTACCCTCCCGGCCAAGAAATCCCTCATAGTGCTCAACAAAGGCTCGAGCCACATTCTCATTCTCGTGTAGAGCCCCAGAAGAATCCGTAACCACGTTGATATGATTCCGACTAATTCTACCTTTAACCGCTTTATGAAAAAAAGCAGAATTCGAGTCTCCGTCCTTGAGCCATTGAATCTTTGCCTTCTGCTTAAGAAAACAGTCATGAGTAATAAGAGCATTATTATAATCCTTTACCAAAACTCCCTCTTCCTCCCGTAGTTCAACATTGAACGGGGCTTTATCCAAATCAGTCTGGGCCTTATCCAACTTCGAGCGCAGCAAGGTAAGATTCTCAAACAGATTACCGTGCTCAAATAATAGCTTCCGAAACGGTTTTTTAAGATGTTTGAGCTTCGTGATCACTTGATACATGAAAAATTCAGATGAAGATTGCATCCAACCCTCTTTAACCACATCCTTAAATCTCGGGTGAGATGCAATAATATTAGTAAACTTAAAAGGCTTAGGAGGGCCAATAACATTAGTAGAAATCCTAAGAACCGAAGGGGCATGGTCTGAAGTACGATACGGCTGAAAAACAGCATGAGCATCAGCAAACACATCACCAAATTGAGAATTTCCCATGATACGATCAATTTTCTTAAGAAGGCCATCAACACCCTTAGGCTTCTCAGTCCAAGTAAATTGAAGACTCGTGCAGGAGATATCCCTTACTCCAAGGTGATCAACACATTCCTTGAACTCTCGCATAGCTATGTCCATACATGATGAACCCGCAGTACTTTCATTCAAGAAAAGAGAAGCATTAAAATCACGTAGTAAGCTCCAAGGTCTATCTCGAATATAAGAGCAATGCACCCGAAGATTATCCCAAAGTTCTCTACATCTATTATGCCCATAAATAAATGAACAAAATAATTCCTTGTATCATTTTGGAACATACAACAAAAAAACAGATGATTTCTTGAAAACAACTATGCAACATTGGTAAATTTTCGACACATAACATAAAATGGTTGTAATCCAAGTTTCCTAAAATCTCAACTCCATATAATTGCTACAGAAACATGTTTCTTGATGTAATCATTAAACAGATAATCAGTGGCTATAGAAGAATAAATCCAACTCAAGCTTGAATTGTAACCTTTATTTACTCTGTTACATTCTAGATTCACACAGTATTTATAATATGAACAGATTTGACTGCAAAATTTACCTTCTCTGGAAGTTAAGTTTAGATATACAATACGCAAAAAGAGAAGCAAGAATGATGGGATATAGTCAATGTTGAAAAAATCGAATTAATCGACCGATTAATCGGCGATTAATCGTAAATCGCCAAATTGAAGATGAATTTCAGCAAGTCGACAAATTAATCGGGCCTTTGATTAATCGCCAAAAATCGAAAAAACTCGCAAAAAATCGTACGGTTTAAACAAAATCGGTCAACGAAATCAACAAAAAAATCAATTAAAACCCGCGACGACTAACCTTTAAATTACCAAGCTTAATTTCGACAAAAGAAGCAGAGATTTGTAGGTAATTACTCGTGATTGATTATTTAAGCAGCGATTTGTATCCGTGATTTGCAGTTTTTTTAATTTTTTCTTCGATTTGTTGGATTTTTGTTGTATTTTTTGCTGTAATTGTTTATAAGATGGAGGATGGAGGTTTAGTGGGTGGGGTGGGAGTCCAAACCAAAGTTGGTTTAAAAAATTAAGAGAGTGGCTTATTAGTAAAAATCATGTTTTTTTGTGTTTTGTTTTTTGTGTTTAATTTTGTTTTATATATTTTTTGTGTTTAATTTTGTTTTATATGTTTAATTTGTTTAATTTGTTTATTATTTGTTAATTTACACATAGAAAATAGGAATTCGATTAATTCGATTAATCCCGATTAATCCCTAGTCCCTATTTTACCGACTAGGTTCGCCTAGCGTTATTTACAACATTGGATATAGTGCAAGAAGAACAAATGTGAGCGCTAACTCTTCATGATGATACCCGTAGTAATCTCTTAAGAAGGCTTCCAAGGATTTAGTTTCCCCAAAAACTAAGATCTCCTTCTTAACATCACCAAATTGAGAAGTAAGCAATACGTTAAGTGACCATGACGTAGGAGTCAGATAGTACAACCATATCCACCAATTCGGAATTTTCTACAAAAATAATAAGGAGACTTGTTAAAGGCTTTCTTTGGATGATATTTTAAAAATACTATTCAGATTCCATTAACAAATTAAGGACCCATAATAAGATGGTATTTGGATGTGATGTTGAATATTCATAATCAGATAATCAACGATAGAAAATGGAGGCTAGAATGGCATTTGAATGTGCTTCTGTTGAAAGAAATTGTACTTATCGCCGAATCAATTTCTAAAATATTAGGCAAATTAATAGTTAAGAGGGACTTACCGGCCTAGGAATTAAAAATCCGCCAAATAAGTTAAAGATGGTGTAAAAGGCAGACTGTAGAATGACAGCTACCGCAAAGCTTGGTGTTATCGCAACAAGCAGCATTCCCAAATAGGTGAAGTACATCAATGTGCACAAGAATGTATAGAAGTACCAAAAAACTTTGTAGGCTGACCAATAATATCCAATCATAGGATACGTGATGCAGACGAATGCAAGTGACTGGGCAAAGAGATAAGGAAACTCGATTGTCACCTACAAGATAAGATCAAAACATTTCCTTATACATTAAAAAAATTATACAAATATTTACAAGAAAAAAGATCATTTTACTTGGTACAATCTGCTTCAAAATTCATAGGTTTTGCTTCTTTTACCGAAAAGAAAGGTTTTATACATGTGCAAGAGCATAGGCCCACGATGCATACATCCCAGAAAACTTTTCTCGATACAGAACAGTCCGCTCCCTGGAAACATATGGTATAACTGAAGAGGAGTTGTTGATGCCACAGAAAAGTACAGCAGCAAACATCGAACCAAGAACATTGAATAAGCTCTGTTGGTTATGTCTATCACACGAAAGGGTAACATATCAGATGCTTTGAGAGTGTATTTTGAAAATAATATAAAGAAGCTGAGATTATATTAATAGCAAGAATACAACTTTGCGGTGGAGATTCTCATCTACCAAGCTTTAAATAATGAAAAATAGATAAATTAATCGGTATATGGGATTAATAGGATTATTAGTCGACTAATCCCTAAAAATTTGCTATTCAAATAATTATTTATTTATTTTTTTCAATTAAAACCTAAAATTAAGGTTATTTTAACAAAACAAGCCCAATTTGTAGGTAAAAACCCTAAGTTTAGGCTTATTGTAGTCGGGAACTATAAACTATTTTATGGTATTTGTGTATTTGAAGTATTTTGTCCATGTCATGCATATATATTTGAAAATTTGCACATAGAAAATGGGAATACGATTAATTCGATTAATCCCGATTAATCCCGATTAAACCCTAGTCCCTGTTTCACCGACTACGTTCGCCTAGCGTCTTCTACAACATTGATGTTAAATAGCAGTGCAAAACCAAACAAGGCACCAAGTGATATCCAGAAATAGTATTCCTCAAAGTCTAACGCACGGCTTATAAGCATTTGTTGCCCTATGGTTGTGTTTGTAGACATCATCTGGTTGAAGAAGTTAAGAAAAATGAATAATGTACCAGTGAATAATATATATTAACACACACAATTTCCAAATTACCCCATACACTAGTCCAAAACGCGTCCGCTAGTTATGGCCAAGTCTTTCATTATATAAAGAAATAATATACATCTTTTCTCTCAAACGGTGATGAGGGACAAAGAATGTATAAAGAAAGTTGTAAATACTTCCATGATATATATCATCCACAAACTCGCCATTGCCAAACCCCATTTGGATTGTTAAATTATTAATAAAATATTAGCAAGTGTTGTACCAAATTACCTTGTTCCATCTCGGAGAAAGAAATTCATTCACCGCAAGGCCTATTTCACCATATGACAGTGGACAAACCCAAAATCCCCACTTTAACCAACCTGGCATTGTATCTGCAAAACCAGTTAGTATATCTTAGTTTGATATGAAAGTCTTTACATGTCAATATATTATATAAATAAAAAATAGACAGAAATTACTGTATGGTATTATGAAGCCACCAAAAGATAACAGAAACAATATTGATATGCTGCCTGCAGTAGTAGAAGCAACGTCAGTACGAAATACTGACGCAAAAAACTGGAACATGGATACTGAAGTGAAGTGCATAGCAAATAATAGCACTAGCTGGCGGAAGAACCTATTAAGACACATTCAAAATAGCACATTTTTATATATGAAAGTCACTTGTCGAAGAGAAGATGAATAAAGTAGTTTATAAGATGCTTACCTCTCTGGTTCAGGGCTATATCCAATAACATAATAAGTTAGACATGTCCAAATAATAGATACAAACAATGAAAGGGGAATCTTGAGAAGGGCTGCAGGAATCGCATATGCCCAAGCCGGGTACAAATACACATCCCTCTGTTTGTAGAAAACTGGAAGTCTTGAAACTGTCATAGTCAATTCTGGGAACCCATCAACTAGAAGAATTAAGAGTGCGTAAAAGAGTGAACCAAGATAATAATTTGCATCAATGGCATCAACCTTCAATTTAGTTCGAAAAAATACAGTCATTGTGATTACTGCAATTATGAGAATCTGCACACAAGTACTCAGAGAATTAGGCATTTTATAAGGTACTAAATAATGAATTCTTTGCATGAGCAAATTTCCAAATAAACGTAATAATTATAATCTACATATTTGTACCTGGACGAACTTGAAGATATAGACAAAAGAATTCCTCTTCATGAGAAGAATCTCTCTAGCCATGCAAGCTCTAAAGAGATCCCATTTAGAAAGAGAATACATCTGGAAAGACATTGCAATATCATGACTCGGCAATCTTGCAAAGGGTTTGGAAATATCCCCGTCCACTTCCTTACCCAGATCAGATTCTTTAAATCTCATGGATAAGGTTTGTACCGATACATATTTATATGCTTCTTCAGTTCGGCCCCAGTAGGTTGCTTGATCGTTTCTTGACACAACCTGTAAACCAGTCTTTATTAAGTAGCTAAAGAAGCAAGAGCGTGAATTTAACCGCTTAATCAAACCCATTCTATTTTTGGAAGTTACAATCTTAAAGACAGATGGTGACATTACCTCTTGAAGGAAGTCAGCTACACCCTTTCTCTCTGGGCACTCGAAACCAAGACCCTCAAAATACTCTAAAACATTATTCCGAGGCCCATGATACACGATCATCCCTTCTGCCATCAACATAATGTCATCGAAGAGATCAAATGCTTCTGGTGACGGCTGAAGAAGTGAAATGAGTATTGAAGCATCAGTTATGTGTGCCAACTGCTGTAGACAAGCTATTATCTGATACGTAGTGGAGCTGTCTAGGCCATTTGATATTTCGTCCATGAATAAAACATCTCCCCTACAGAAACCCGAAGATATTAGATTCTATATATATGCAATATAAGCCTCAGCATATGAAGAAGAAGTTACCTGTAGTCAATCTTTTCTTCTGACCGCCAGAGATTCCTCTCCTCATGGCATCTCCAAACATTGTATCAGCACATATATCAAGTCCAAGAATCTTTAAGTAAATGCATTGAAATGTTCAATCAAACCTGAGTTTTCTCTTTCGAAGCAATCGAAACCTGAAAACATAAGAATCAAAATCAAAACCCTAATACAAATTAAAAAATATAAAAAAAACGAGACGAAAATGAATGTAAAACCTGTTTAACAGCAAGAAGCTCTCCAGAATCAAGATTCATGCCCATATAAACATGTTCGTGTATTCGCAAGTCTAACTAGACCTTCTTCTTCATTTCTTCCATCTCCGCCGAATAATAAACAGAATGATGAAGAACGTGTGGCTGTAATCAGGTGGCATGAATCTTGATTCTGGAGAGCTTCTTGCTGAAAATTAAAGATCGACGGACAGATCCAAACATATCATTCATTTCTATTGAAATTGGAACTGGAATTATTAGGGTTTCATATCTTTAGTTCGGTAGAGAAAGAGAGTTTGATCAGAGAGACTTTTTCAAATTTATTCCTTCGTGTCACATTTAACTATTTAAATCTTGTGACAACGTACACCCATTACTTTTCTCTTCTATTTAAATTTCGTCCGCTAGTTGAATCTCGTGCCATTTGTTGTTCTATTTAAAGTGTAGATGGGAACAAATAAAATTACAAAATGTGAGGGTCGTTAGTTTCCACATTCTTCCGTTGGGACCATGGTCTATGAACCATGTTTATTTTATCTTGAGTCTTTTATGTCACACATGTTTGTATAACTTAAAAAGTGAATCTTTTGACCAAATAGTAATAAACATGTTTAGCACCTTTAAATTCGCTTAACGACTAAAATTTTGTTTACTAAAATTCAACGATTAGCAGACATAACTTAAGCGGCTTTTTTAAAACGTGTATTCTTAATGTAAAAGACCACTATAATTACTAATCGAGTAAATCAATCAAATTGAGACGAGTGGGCTAGTCGCATGCTTTAATTGGGTGGCCAATTTTATAACTTTAAAATGACTAACTTGGGCATTCGGTATGAGGAAGGCCGAACACCTACCGCCCATTCCACTCGCCCAACTCCTATATGTTATGTAAATGTCGTGTATTTACGGGCAAATTTTAAAATATAAGTGTTCACTTCTTTTATTAATTTGTCAATAAGAATGTGGATTAAGACAAACATTTTTCATTGGGAAGCCATATTTCTCGTGAGTAAACAAAGTAATGGTTAACCAAGAAAAATATCATCGGCACAGTGCCACATGCATAATATGAGAAACACATGAGAGATGACAACATCTAGCTATGTCATTGGCATTCAAAAGAACCATGGGTACTCAAGAAAGTGTCATAGGCACATTAATCCAATATACACGTTGCCATACCCAAGACGGTGCCATGGACAAAATATCAGTAAAAATAAAAATGTGTTATGGGCTTTCACTCAATAAAACATTAATTATCAAAGCGACACTAGACATGGCCAAAACCATCTACAACCACACAAGGCAAGCCCGATGGCACATACATGGCCAAGGAGGGCGAGACTAGGGTTGGATAAGGCAAATACATGGCCACACAAGGGTAAATGATAGACGTGCCCAAAGTCAGGCAAGCATGAGGGCACATACATGGCGAGGGAAGGCAAGGCTAGGATAAAGTCAAGTACAAGGCTAGGCATGGCAATGACATGCAGGAGCACAACTGAATAAGGCAAGAAAATTAGGCTTTAAAACACTTTTTAATTCTTAACTAGGGGGCATGATGATGTTAGTAGGATCTAGGTCTACGTTTATAGGACCCAAACCCTAAACACATAAAAGCCCGACAACCCGAGTTACTCGACCAACACTCGGACGAACTAGCCCGGCACCGAGCCAAATGACCTGACACTCGGGCACACTAGCCCGGCACCAAGCTAGGTGACCTGGCACTCGGGCAGACTAGCCCAAGTCACCGACATTCGGGGAAAATAGCCTGACACCAAGCCAAAGTGACCCGACGCTAACAAAGTGGCCCAACACGTGGGAACCAGCCCGACACCGAAGCCAAATGACCCGACGCTCGGGCAAAGTAGCCCGACACCAAGCCAAAGTGACCCGCCACCGAGGCCAAGTGACTCGGTGCATGTGAACCAGCCTCGCACCGAAGCAAGGTGGAGCTCGGTCAAAGGGGCCCGACACACTTTAGCCCCGCACCGAGTCCAAGTGACACGGGGCCCACAAACTAGCCTGGCACCAAGTCCAAGTGACCCAGCGCCTGCTTAGCTAGCCCGACACCCGACACACTTTAGCCCGACACCTGGGATGGAGTAGCCCGACACCTGGGATGGAGTATACGTCAAACTTAGTATATCGAAATGTTCTACATGACAAGGCTATTCGGTTTTTACATATTATAAAAAATTGTGAAACATTTTACAGATTTTCTCTTTGTATTAGTATTGCTTAAATTTATTCCAACCGAAAATCGTTATTATCCATAAATTTATTGCGGAAAACATATACGTGAAAAAGAGTGCTTATCAAAAAATCAACTATATTTATCGTCACCGCAATACGCAGATACCTTACTAGTAATAAATGAAATAATGCATACAAAGTGTTTAATTAAATGCGTGTATGATATTAACTTTTAATAGATTTTGAATCTTTCTCTACTAAACATCATAATTTATCTTCGTAAAAGTGGTTTTGTCAGAATATGTGACAACCGTCTAAATTCAGGTAATTGTTCAGCTACTTATCGGTTCGAATCTCCAGTTACTCTGTTTATAGTGTTCATATTCTTTAACTCGTACATATTGTGTCTTTATCTTGTCGGAACTAGTGTCGGAATAACTCCCGGAATCAATTATATAAGTCCTAATACCAAGAAAACAACTATTGAACTTTCCTAAGTTCATAACAAATCATACTTAAGAACTTTCAATTAACAAAAAGGTCCAACGAAGCAATAACATAAAAACAAAAATCAGATAAAATCTGAAAAACCACCAGGTGCGCAACACCTATTGCTTTGGTGCGCAGCACCTCCCGCCAGAATTCAAATTTTTACATCTTTGGTCCTTGCCTCGTTTTTGTAACACACCAACCAATCAATCTCGACTAATACCACTCATTACTGCCATTTTAACAGTCCCAAAGTGTATTATTACACTTCTCTTTTATTTCTTTTCATTTTCATTTTCTTAAATCAAAAACACACACACACTTACACATAGTTCCTTTTCTCTCTATTTTCCCTCAAGAACACCACACAAAAACAGAAGATTACAGCCACTAAATCCTCCTAAATCCACCATAAAAAACGTTTAAACATCAAAGCAATCAAGGAGGAGCAAAGTATTTTCGGTTTCAAGCTTTTCTACCGATTTTGGAGTTCAAATCACCTCTAAAACATCATCCATTCGTTTTCATCCGGTAGAAATCTTTCTCCTACCTTTATTTACTGTTTTTACTAATTGCATGTAAGATCTAAACAATAAAAATGAGTTTTATGAAGATTTATAACACTTTTTATACAAAAACGATTTTTAACTAAATAATATTTAGATCTATGTATTTGTGGTTAAAAGTTGTTTAGAAACTATAAAAATGGTGTTTTATGAGATATCTACTGATTGCATGTCGAAATCTATGGGTAACAAAACGTTTTTGGCAAAGAAATCACAAAACGGGGAAGAACAACAGGGAGGTGCGCAGCACCCCCTGACAGGTGCTGCGCACCGGGCTGCTGTCTCCCCGAAAAACCGTCGTTTTGGTTGTTAAAAACTTGTACACACATTCTGGACTTTTGTTAATAATATTATTGGACTGAGATGAGTAAAACTAATAATAATGGTGACTTGTATTGGACTCTTTGGACTTATTTGACTTGTTATTAAGTTATTATGTGTATATGCATGTTTTGTGAGCGGAAATGGTTATAGGTTTTGGACATGAAATTTGGGCGCGGAAGCGCTACCCAAATTTCGTTAGAAAACCTAAACCATTTCAGTAACCTAAACATGTCTATCATAATAATAACTTTAACTTTGAACTTTTCGGACTAAAATTAACGTTAACCGCTTCGGACCAATTTTTGGAACAATATTAAACTTAACACTCAATTCTAAACAAAAGTAACCTAATGAGATAATAACTTTTGGACAATCTTGGTATTCCTTAGGCATTCCGTGATTCCCGGCTCCTTTTCGACCGATTCCGAGTTCACTTTCTCCGCAAACCGTGAGTTACAACCCCATTTGTTTTACTTTTTGTACTTTTAAACATTATTTGGGGGAAGCATAAGATCACATGTTTTGTAACTTTTAACACTATTTGCGAATCATTGAAACAATTGGAAACTTGATACTTTTGGTACTTATTGAAACTTTTGGAGACTTGTTCGAAACTTTGAAACTCTTGAAACATTTTAAACTTATGAAACTCGTAAACCTTGGAAACTTGTACGAAACTTGAAACTCTTTGGAAACTTTGAAACTTTGGGAACTTGTACGAAACTCTATTGAAACTTTTATGAAACGTTCGAAACTTTGGAAACTTGGAAACTTGTGTACAACTATGCGTATATGTGTTGATGCCTTAGCAGGATAACTAAATTTAGGATACTTGTTAGCGACCAAACCTTGATGGATATATAAGCCCGTAAGAAACTTTGGAAACTTTGTTCAATTGCCCATTTTGGTATTGGAAACTTTATACACTATTAGCATTAGCCGTTAGTCATATGGGTATCGATACTTAGGAGGGGTCACTCCTTGCTCAGGTTTAGCGTCCCAAGTACATATTGCTTAGTTCAAACGTTCAAACAATTAAACATTTTTGGGCTAGTTCACGACCACACAATCGGTTTAGTGTATACTTACTACTTATATTATGCCAAGTGATTGATACGAGTTACAATTTAGTTAAACACATACTCCCTACGCATACACCTTTTTAGCGCCTGGATTCCGCTACAACTTTACTTAGACGAGTTTTATTTATTTAACTTACTTGTGTACGTTCAAACCTTTTACTATTTACATATAAGTTCAAACGTTGTTCCGTTCTTACGACGTCATCATATATATTTTGCAACTTTCTATTTTTGGAAACTTTCTCGAAACTCTAAACTGTAACTCACTCACTACTTTATGTAGTTGACACTTTATCTTATGTTTCAGGAAATTAATGTAAGTGTGTGGAATGCATGGCAAGGAAGGGTCGTTATGGTTACGTGAGGCGTTCATTGGGAAAAGAAATTTCTATTTTGGGAATTTTATTTTGGAAACATTGTATTTGTACTTTAAGTTAAATCATGAACTACTTGGTTGTCTTTGAATGTTGAAACTTGAACAATTTTATTTTAATCGAAATGACTTGAATCGTTTATATTTGCTTATGACCGTGTAATGATATTCCAGCTCTCACATTCAGTGTTTCCGCTTTAGCGGGGTGTGACAGACTTGGTATCAGAGCACAGGTTACAGTGAAAACGGTTTTAGAAATTTCCAAAAAGTTTTTGAAACCAAACTATAACCAAGGCTTTTCGGAAAATCATTATGGGTTCAAAACTTTAGAGAACTAATTTTGCGATTGCATGATTGTTTTTAACTACGCATGGCCTGATCACCCCTGCCTAGTTCAAAATGACTTATGCAAGGACGAAACGTAATTACTGAAGATAAACGGTTTTGAGTCGAAAAATCCCGGTCTTACTATTCCCAACCTCACGTGATCGACCCTTACCTGCATTTCCTTACTTATTTTCCTTTAGCATATTCTTGTTCATATACTTACGAAACTTTTACGTCGCAGATCCGTCATGTCTCAATCGTCACGTTCGCGATCCCTCTCACAAGCCGTCTCCCCACTGCACGAACCCTCTGAGGGCCATACGGCCTCCGAGAGTCAGCGTAATCAGACGACTGACCCGACGGAGGATACGTCTATGACTATTAGCAGCAGTAACGGGTTGATATCGCATATTTTAATCATATTATTATATGCGATATTTGTCTTTTTAAAGTTTAATTCATAACGGATGTTGGGAATTTCGGGCTATTTTGGTACTAAAATGTTATACAGGTATTAGCCGAAGTTCTGGAGAGGAAGTAACATAATTGGAGCTGAAAATGAAGAAAACGGGTCGATGTGTATTCCCGTTATGTTTTGAGATTAGAAGGCTAGAAGCAATTGGTCACGAGATGAAGCAATATCGAGCAGCAAAACGAATCAGCTGGAAAATTCCCGTGGGACGCCCGTCCTAGGGAGGGGACGCCCGTCCTTCGCGGGTTGAGCAGCTGCTGTTGTTTGACGTTTTATAAAACAATGTTTAGGGTTTATTTTTGATCATCATTATCATTACGCATAGTATTGGAGTATTGAAACCCTAGCTTTTGGGACCACGAATTTTTGGAGTATTTTGGTATTGTCAGACTCGTTAATTTCGTTGTTTTAAGCATTCGGATCATTGGTACTTTAATCCTTTTCGTTATTACTTTTAATATAAAGATGTTTCATTCAATTCTATTGTGTTGCGTTTTTATCATTATGAGTAGCTAAATTTCTTAACGTTCACTTGGATGATGTGATCAATTATGTAGGTTATTATTTGATTACGTATATGTTGAATTGGATTTTATGTTTAATCGAAAAACCAATTGTAATCAGTTTTTGAATCTTGTTTAATCTTTTATATAAACTGTTAGTAATTCATCATAGGTATTCGAGAGGAACTTGTGACATTACAAAATAGTTTATGAAATAACTAATCGGTCTATAATTAGTTTAAAGATATTAGTATTCGAGAGGAACTAGTATTAAAGATTTAAACAATAAAAACGTGATTGTGGTTGTTAGTTAACTAGATTAAGAGAGATCGGTTTAGTTAATTAAGAAGCTATTCGAGAGGAAGCTTTATAAGATTAAATCATAAAATCGGCTTAGGTACTTATTGCTTAGTTGTCAAACGTAGAAATTATTCACGAGAGTGGTAACTATACATGAGACAGTTAAAGTTTTAATGGGAAACGAGAGTTCAAGTTAAATACCTTTTTAAGTAGTTCAACATTGTTAGTAATTAAGTGATAACCGTAGTAATTGTGATCAAGTCCAAGTGAATGTATTTTCCATCAATCGTTTACAAACAAAAAATCTTTTCAGCGATTCATCTGAATCAATTAGTTCTTAAGTTTTAGTAGTTTAAGCACTGTGACAATTCGGTCACAAACACCCACTTTTGTTTTATTAATTATTAATTATTTTTCAACCATCAGTCCCTGCGAACGAACCTGATTTACCTAAAACTATACTATACTTGATTAGGTCCACTGCCTAAGATTGTGTAGTCGAGTCGTAAGTAATTCTTGTTTTTAAAATATACTCGATTTCGCACATCAAGTTTTTGGCGCCGCTGCCGGGGACTGTAGTTTTTGATTTTTAATTAATAATTTTTGATTCGATCCTTTTAGGTATTAATTACTTGAAAGTTATTTTAATTGTTTATCAGGTGCTTTTGACGGTTTTTAGTTGTGATTTTTCAGAGATTTCAGGTAGTGGATGAACACAAGGGCTTCTGGGTTACCGCTTAAAAGTCCACAGTCTAATCAAGGATTTTCAAAGAAAAGGCGCAACAAGAAACCAAACACTACACCACCATCACCAGTTAAGCTAGAAACGGAGGATCTGGAAGAGAATTTCGAGGATTCAATCAATTCAGATTCAGAAGTAGAGATAATAACTGAGATGGCTGATCCGAATGATGCACCGATGCATCAGAGAGCTAGGGTAGTACCGCCAACACCGGGTTCGGCGATTCGTACTCCAAACATGGGGAATGATTTTTCAGTGAAGGGTCATCATCTAAAGATGATCCAGGATAATTATTTTGACGGAAGGATAAGAAAAGATCCACATGCGCACGTGGCTAAGTATGTTAAATTGTGCGAGATGTTCAAATACGGGGCAGGAATGGATGATAATGTCAAGTTATCCCTTTTTCCATTGTCTCTCACGGGAGAGGCACTCACTTGGTTTGAAGAGTTAGCGGAAAACTCAATTGATACGTGGGCAAAAATGAGAGAAGAATTTGTTTCAAGATTTTTTCCAACATCTTTGGCAAGGAGCTTACTGAATGATATACGAGGATTTAGGCAAGGAAAAGGAGAAACTATTGTGGAAGCTTGGAGTAGACTTAAGGATATGCTCAGAGGTTGTCATGGGCATGGGTTAGATAAAGGGCAGATCATTGATATCTTTTTCTTTGGATTAGACAGACAATCGCATGGTGAGTTAAATCTAGCTGGAGGAGGAAGTTTTCAGTACAAATCCATCAACGATGCGACTAAGATGTTGGATGATCAGTTGCTAATGGATTTTTCTAGAGAACAGAATCAGTTTGGTAGAGAAAGAGGAGAGAAAAAAGTAGTTGCTAGTGCTGAGAGTAGTAGTGGGAATGAAGAGGTGATGGCTGAGATTAAAGCGTTATCTAGTAAAATGGATAGTAATTTTTCGAGGATAGATAATCAGTTTAGTAGAGTTGGGAAGGATATGAATGTGATGGCAAATGGTTGTGACCACTGTGGGGGACTTCACTACACTGAAGATTGCGATGTTAGAAGAGAAGCAGAAAGTGAAGATGTGAAGTTCGCGCAAAATCAGTACCAGGGAGCATTTCAGAGAACCGGCTTTCATAACCGTAATTCGGGTAATTTGTCACACCCCGCTAAAGCGGAAACACGGGAATGTGAAGAGCTGGAAAATCATATCACAGGTCATATAAAACATAACGGCAAATGAGTCATTCATTAAAATTAAAAATGTTTAAAAACCATTCAAACAACCAAGAGACAATAGTTTAATACATCGACACATAATAAAAGTGTTTCATTAAAAATTCCCAAAATAACTGGCCAAGTCTTTTCCCGCATAGGTTCTCACACAACCGCCTCGACCCGTCCATGCCATGCACCTCAGACTTACACTAATTTCCTGAAACATAAGATAAAGTGTCAACTACGAAAACGCAGTGAGTGAGTTACAGTTTAAATAGTTGGCGTAAAAGTATGAGTAAAGTATATAAAGTAAGAGTTTTCCCATAAGGGAGATTAGCGGAGAAAAATCGCTTAAAGAGTTTATATACTTGTAAAGTTTAAGTAACGGGCGAAATGTGCCCTAACTTGTAAAGACTAAATAGAATCAAATTTAGTCAAATAGTAGAAGCGGATAACAATCGCTAAAAATTTATAAGTTTATGCGTAAGTAACTAAATAGATTTCTTGTATCAACCACTTGGCATCTATAACTTAAGTGTTCACACTAATCCGATTATCAACCGTGCGGCCCCAACTCCCCGCCTCTCAAACGGGAAATTAAAAGAAATTCAGTAAATATGTACTTAGACTGCCATCTAAGCAAGGAACGGTTCTTTCCTAAGTATCGATACCCATAATTACTATACGGCTTAAGTAGTTAATAGTGTGTAAGAGAGAAACTAAAGCATAATTGGGCACTATGAAATTTTATTATAAAAAGAGAGAGAATCAACATCACTTAAGAACGTGTTATAGTTCCATCAAGGGTCGGTTACGCATACAAGTATCAATAAATAGTTGAATTAAAGAGACGAAACAATAGTTATAAATAGAGAAAGAAATGTTTTACGCATAAGAAACTAAGTAGACGTTTCAATGTCAAAGTTTTGATAAAGTCAAAGTCAAAGTTTAATAAGTCAAAGTTTAATAAGTCAAAGTTTAATAAGTCAAAGTTTGATAAGTCAAAGTTTGATGTATTGCAAATTGTTTTATAAAGCATAAAATGCAATTAATCTTATGTTTCCCCCAAATTCATGTAAAACATATAAAACAAGGGGTTGTAACTCACGGATTGCGAAGAGATCGAGTACTCGGAAATTCGGTCGAAATGTGTAAGCCGGGAATCACAGATTGCCTATTAATACCAAGGTAATTTAATGAGTTGTTATATTATTAGGTTCTTATATAATAATATAGGTAAGATGTCATTAAAGTGTAAGTGTCAAATTCAAGTATCGTCAAAATGGTCCAAAAAGGTAATCGTCACGATTGTGTCCGAAAGTTTGATTTAACGTTTTAGGTTATTATATATTAAGTGCTTTTGCTCGCTGAGGTGATTTACAATTTCTGAGGAAATTTGGGCAGCGCTTCCGCGCCCAAATTTCATATCCAAAATTATAAATCAATTCCGCTCAGAAATCACCTAAAATACAATAATACATGTATAATAGCTTATAATAGTCCAAATAGTCCACACAAGTCACTTTTATTATTGGTTTCATTTATCTCAGTCCCCTCATGATTTTGGTAAAAGTCCAGAACGTATATATAACTTTTAATCGGGTAAAACGACGATTTTCGGGAGGACAGCAGCTCGGTGCTGCGCACCTGGGCACAGGTGCGGCGCACCTAGCTGCTGTCTCAACCCCGTTTTGTGTTTTTCTTGCTAAAAACGTTTTGTGACTTATGGATTTCGACATGCAACCAGTAGATACCATATAAAATAAAGTTTCTCAGTTTCTAAACAACTTTTAGCCACAAAAATGTAGATCTAATTACTATTTAGTTAAAAATCGTTTTTGTGAGAAAAGTGACATAAAACTTCATAAACTTTTCTTTGTTGTTTAGATCGAACATGCAATTAGTAAATATCATTTAAAACAACATTTTAACAGTTTCAAAATTGTTTTTTATCCACAGATTCGTGGATCTAAAGAGTATTTCGATTAAAACGTTTTTGACCGTAAAAAGTCAATCATATTTTTAACCGTTAGATCTTACATGCAATTGAATATTAGTGTAAGAATAATAAAAGTAAAGAGATCTACCGAAGGAAAAGCTTAGATGAAGAGTTTTGGTCGGATTCTTGCTCCAAAAATCTTTACACCCGTGGTCCTTTTTCGAAATAACAATACCTCCGAGCTTCTCTTGAGGTTTGGATCGATTTGTATGGTCTAAATATGGGTTTTAATGGTGAAATATTCCTGGTGTTCTTGAGCTTTTAGAGAGAAAATGGAGAGAATAGTGTGTGTGTGTGTTTTTAGTTTTTGCTAAAATGAATAAGAAAATGAAATGAAAAATGAAAAGGGGTAAAGTACTGACCTAGGGACTGTTGTTGGCAGTAATGAGGTCGTTTTCTATTGGCCAAAATGGGTGGTGGTGGTGTAAAACGAGGAAAAGGACTAAAGCTGTAAATATTTTGAAATCCT
>CAJVGC010000508.1:4634613-4763150 GCA_910822075.1 Senecio squalidus
AGCTGAAGAGTCCACGAGCAGAACTACACCACACACGACTTAGAGTTAGGAGCAGTCGTGTTTGCTTTGAAGATTTGGAGACACTACCTGTATGGTACTAAGTGTACGGTCTATACTGACCACAAGAGCCTCCAGCACATTTTAGATCAGAAAATGCTCAACATGAGGCAACGAAGATGGATAGAATTGCTAAGTGACTACGATTGCGAGATCAAATACCACCCGGGTAAAGCAAACGTAGTAGCAGATGCCCTGAGTAGGAAGGAAAGGGTAAAGCCATCTCGAGTTCGAGCATTGGGTATTCAGGTTCAGACAAGCCTTCGAGAGCAGATTGCGAACGCGCAGCAAGAGGCGTTAAATCCCGAGAACATTAAGGCCGAAACGCTTCATAATCACGAGAAAGAATTCGAACGCAAGTCGGACAGAATTTATTACTTCAAAGGTCGAGCATGGATTCCAAGATCTGAGGATCTTCGCAAACTCATTTTGGACGAGGGCCACCGATCTAGATATTCCATCCATCCGGGGTCCGACAAGTTGTACAAGGACCTCCGAGAGTACTATTGGTGGCCAGGCATGAAGAAAGATATCGCCTTGTATGTGGCCAAGTGCCTTACTTGCTCCAAGGTCAAGGCGGAGTATCAAAAGCCCTCAGGTCTACTCCAACAACCAGAAATTCCCATGTGGAAGTGGGAGCAAATTTCTATGGACTTCATCACCAAGTTGCCCCGTACGGCTAAGGGTAACGACACGATTTGGGTAATCGTGGACCGTCTGACCAAATCCGCTCATTTCTTGCCAATTCGGGAAAATTATTCTATGGAGAAGCTCGCTCAAGTCTACATCAATGAGATCGTCTCTCGTCATGGAACCCCGCTCTCCATCATCTCTGATAGAGACAGTCGATTCACCTCCCGTTTCTGGAACGTTCTTCAGAAATCCTTAGGTACTCAATTAGACCTCAGTACGGCGTATCACCCTCAGACTGACGGCCAGAGTGAAAGGACGATCCAAACACTTGAAGACATGCTGAGAGCATGTGTAGTAGACTTCGGAGGAAGTTGGGACACTCACCTTCCCTTGGTCGAGTTCTCCTACAATAACAGCTACCATGCCAGCATCAAGTGTGCGCCATTCGAGGCTCTCTATGGGCGTAAGTGCCGGTCACCGCTATGCTGGCTAGAGGCTGGCGACCGACAACTTACGAGACTCGATATCGTCCAGGCGACCATCGACAAGATCACCACTATTCGTGAAAGACTGAAGACGTCCCGTACCCGACAAAAGAGCTACGCTGACAACCGAAGGAAGCCCCTCGAGTTCCAAGTTGGCGACCGAGTACTCCTCAAAGTATCACCCTGGAAAGGGGTAGTCCGCTTCGGGAAGCGCGGTAAACTGAGTCCGAGGTACACCGGTCCATTTGAAGTCATTGAGCGTATTGGTCCCGTTGCTTATCGTCTTCAACTCCCTCAGGCTCTCGCGAATGTTCATAACGTGTTCCATGTCTCACACTTGAAAAAGTGTCTGTCTGATGAGACCATTGTCATCCCTATTGACGAGGTCAAAATCGACAGCAAACTAAACTTCATCGAGGAACCGCTCGAAGTTGTCGACCGCGAGGTCAAACAACTTAGGCAAAGCCGTATCCCGATAATCAAGGTTCGGTGGAACTCTCGACGTGGTCACGAATTCACATGGGAGCGTGAAGACCAATTCCGTCAGAAGTATCCCCATCTGTTCGAGAACCCTTCTTCCTGATGGTACGCACTAAATTTCGGGACGAAATTTCTTTCAACCCGGGGAGAATGTGACAACCGTCAAAATTCAGGTACTTGTTCAAATTAATTAATCTGTTCGAAACGTTAGTTACTTCTTTGTCTCGTTCGCTTTAATCTAGTTCGTAACTTTTGAGTCTATATTTTGTCGGAACTAGTGTCGGAATAACTTTCGGAATCAAATTATAAGTCCTAATACCAAGAAAACACCTATTGAACTTTCCTAAGTTCATAACAAATCATAATTTAGAACTTTTAATTAACGAAAAGGTCCAACGAAGCAAAAACGTAAAAACGAAAAACTTGAAAAAGGCTGAAAATGCCCCGGTGCGCAGCACCTCGCGCCAGAAATTCAAAAAAATTACAATTTTAGTCCTTGCCTCGTTTTTACACTCCACCACCCATTTCCTCCAATCAAAAACGACCTCATTACTGCCAACAACAGTCCCAAGGTCAGTATCTTTACCACTTTTCATTTTCATTTCATTTTCTTAATTCATTTTACCAAAAATCATTTACACACACAAAACACCTACACCCTTTTCTCTCTATTTTCTCTCTAAAAACTCAAGAACACCAGTGACATTTCACCATTTAAACCCACTTTTAAACCATACAAATCGTTCTAAACTTCAAGAGAAGCTCGGGGGTGTTGTTATTTCGAAAAAGGACCACCGTTGTAAAGATTTTTGAAGCTAAGATCCGACCAAAAACTCATCATCCAAGCTTTTCCTTCGGTAGATCTCTTTATTTTTACTATTCTTACACAAATAATCAATTGCATGTAAGATCTAACGGTTGAAAATATGATTTTTCATAAATCTATGACTTTTTACGGTCAAAAACGTTTTTAATCGAAATACTCTTTAGATCCACGAATCTGTGGATGAAAACACTTTATAAGCTGTTAAAATGATGTCTTAAAAGATATTTGCTAATTGCATGTTCAATCTAAACAACAAAATAAGTTTTATAAAGATTTATGTCACTTTTTACACAAGAACGATTTTTATCTAAATAATGCTTAGATCTATGTTTTTGTGGTTAAAAGTTGTTTAGAAACTGTGAAAACTTTATTTTATATGGTATCTACTGGTTGCATGTCGAAATCCATAAGTTACAAAACGTTTTTAGCAAGAAAAACACAAAACGGGATTGAGACAGCAGCTAGGTGCGCAGCACCTGTGCCCAGGTGCGCAGCACCGAGCTGCTGTTCTCCCGAAAATCGTCGTTTCACCCGTTTAAAAGTTATATATACGTTCTGGACTTTTACCAATATCATTGTGGGACTGAGACAAATAAAAATAAGTATAATGGTGACTTGTATTGGACTTTTTGGACTTTAATGAACTATAATATATATAATATCGTGTTTTAGGTGATTTGTGAGCTGAAGTGGTAGTACAATTTTGGACATGAAATTTGGGCGCGGAAGCGCTGCCCAAATTTCCTCAGAAATTGTAAATCACTTCAGCGAGCAAAAGCACTTAAGATATAATAATCTAAAACGTTAAATCGGACTTTTGGACAAAAACGTGAAAATTACCTTTACGGACTATTTTTAACTATACTTGACTTTGATACTTAAAGTTTAATAAAGTTTATCTATATTATTATATAAGAACATAATAATATAACGACTAATTAAACTATCTGGTAACTAATAGGCGATCCGTGATTCCCGGCTCACATATTCCGACCAAGTTTCCAAGTTCTCGTTCTCTTCGCAATCCGTGAGTTACAACCCCTCGTTTTATATATGTTTTACATGAATTTGGGGGAAACATAAGATTAATTGCATTTGTAAGCCTTATGAAACAAATTGCAATATATCAAACTTTGACTTTTGACTTATTAAACTTTGACTTTTGACTTATTAAACTTTGACTTTTGACTTATTAAACTTTGACTTATTTGATCGACTATTCGACTCTTGTGCGTAAATTATTTGACTTTACTTAGACTTAATTGTCGCTCTCTTTTGACTAAATTAATTATTGATGCTTGTATGCGTAACCAACCCTTGATGGAACTATAACACGTTCTTAAGTGATAGACGACTTACTCTCTTTTAAATAAAACTACTTAGTGCCCGATGACTTTTTAGACTTTGACTTTCACACTATTAACTACTTAGCCGTATAGTAATTATGGGTATCGATACTTAGGAAAGAACCGTTCCTTGCTTAGATGGCAGTCTAAGTACATATTACTAAGTAACTTTTAATTTCCCGTTTGAGAGGCGGGGAGTTGGGGCCGCACGGTTGGATAATCGGATTAGTGTGAACACTTAAGTTATAGATGCCAAGAGGTTGATACAAGAAAATCTAATTAGTTACTTACGCATAAACTTATAAACTTTTAGCGATTGTTATCCGCTACCACTATTTGACTAAATTTGACTCCATTTGGTCTTTACAAACTTAGGGCACCAGTTCGCCTGTTACTTAGACTCTAAAGTATATAAATTTTTAAGCGACTTTTCTCCGCTAATCTCCTTTATGGAAACCTATACTCTTATATACTTTACTTATATTTTGTTCAACTATTTAAACTGTAACTCACTCACTGCGTTTTCGTAGTTGACACTTTATCTTATGTTTCAGGAAATTAGTGTAAGCACGTGATGCATGGCATGGACGGGTCGAGGCGGTCGTGTGAGAACCTTATTGGGAAAAGACTTGGCCATTTATTTTGGGAATTTTAAATGAAACTTATTTGTCGTGTAACAATGTTCTAAATTATCGTATCTTGGTCGTTTGAATGGATTGTAAACACTTTTATTTTTAATTAATGACTCGATGACCGTTATGTTTTATATGACCTGTGATATGATTTTCCAGCTCTTCACATTCCGTGTTTCCGCTTTAGCGGGGTGTGACAGTTTTTGATTGGAGGAAATGGGTGGTGGAGTGTAAAAACGAGGCAAGGACTAAAATTGTAATTTTTTTGAATTTCTGGCGCGAGGTGCTGCGCACCACAGCACTAGGTGCTGCGCACCGGGGCATTTTCAGCCTTTTTCAAGTTTTTCGTTTTTATGTTTTTGCTTCGTTGGACCTTTTCGTTAATTAAAAGTTCTAAATTATGATTTGTTATGAACTTAGGAAAGTTCAATAGGTGTTTTCTTGGTATTAGGACTTATAATTTGATTCCGAAAGTTATTCCGACACTAGTTCCGACGAAATATAGACTCAAAAGTTACGAACTAGATTAAAGCGAACGAGACAAAGAAGTAACTAACGTTTCGAACAGATTAATTAATTTGAACAAGTACCTGAATTTTGTCGGTTGTCACACTATGTACATACCGCGAGGGTATGCATACGACTTGATAGTCGGAAAGAATTAAGAACCAACTTTATATAGTTGGAAGAAGAGATAGATGAGACTTTAATTAGTCTTGGTATATTTTGTAGTTAATGATAAAGTATATATTAATTTAGTATATAACGAGAATTAAACCGTAGAGGCCTTGTTATGGTTGTTCTTTATATTACGGTGGTTATTCATGTTATGGTTGTTTGTGTTATGATTATTTATGTTATAAATTGTTATAATGAAAAGAAGTTGACTTTAAATAGTCGAGAAGAAGTAGTATCAACTTTACATACCGCGAGGGTATGTATAAGTGATAGATACGACAATTTGATTGTCGAGTGAAGAGATAGAATATAAATGGGTTGATGACCCGAGTTAGTAGATTGTTTATAGAAAGAGATAGAATATAAATGGGTTGATGACCCGAGTTAGTAGATTGTTTATAGAAAGAGATAGAATATAAATGGGTTAATGACCCGAGTTAGTAGATTGTTTATAGAAAGAGATAGAATATAAATGGGTTGATGACCCGAGCTAGTAGATAGTTTATAGAATTGCTCTGATACCAACTGTAACACCCCGGCTAAAGCGGAATACACCAGAGGCATTACAATTGTTCTTAACTCGTGTTCCTCTATTAGGTTATAATAGACACATTTAATGGTTTAAATGAATGCATTAAAGATGAATAAATGTTTTACAGAAAAGTAACCGAAAAACGACAAAAGACTTAAATTATTCATTAATGTCATTAACTAGGTCCAAGCTCTTATGTTTTCTTCAAGCAAACCTATCCATTTCCTGTATCATGTAAAAAGTAAACGTCAATACAAAAGTATTGGTGAATAAACAAGTTTAAGACACAAGTATAAAGTATTAAAAAAAGATTACGTAATAAAGAGTATAAAAGTAATATAAATGAATATGTAAAATGTAGTATAAAAGAATGTACAATAAAAGAATGTATAAAGATTGTATATTGTAAGAAAGTATAATATGTGTAATATGGCATAACACGCGTTTGTATCAAGTCTGATGTATATCATATGTGATCAAAGTCACATAGGGTCCGGTCGAGGGCCTCGACATTCACAGTAACACGTCGGAATGTCTAATAACGGCCAATAGATCTATCACGTTTCCCGTTTAGTATATACATATAATGAATGATTGATTGTTTGAATGTTTGATTTATCGTGTGTGCATCCCATAATGATTGTGTCACTTGATTCATTCCAATGTTTGCCATAATACGAAAATATAGTATCAAATATGAATATAAGTACATATAAACATAAATGACTTTATGAATGAATATAATACAAAAAGTATATATATAAACATGATTATAAGTGAGTAAATAAACATGAATATAAGTTTTAATATGAATATAAGTATGAATCTCAATATGAATATAAGTCTGAATATACACATAAATATAAGTATGAATATAAACGTAAATATGAATATGAATCACCATATTACTATAAGTATGAATATAGACATAAAATATAAATGTGAACATAAGTATGAATTAAACATAAAAGTATGAATATAAGTATGAATATGAATGTCATGATACAGCCCAAAGATTTATATAATAAAAAGGGCATCGAGTTTACTCACATGATTAAATACGGAGGTAGATACGGATACTAGATTATGAATACGGAATACGTTGAAAGGAACACCAAACTTGCCTTTACAAATCTAGAAATAAGAATAAATATGAATAAGAATATATCATGAATTTGGAGTTTTCTAGATTAGAGTTTGAATAAACAAGATTAATAAGATGATGATGGTAAGCTTGAGTAACATAAAAGATAAACATGATTATGATGAAAAACAATAGAATTGGGAACCTTTACAATCGATTATGGGAGGCTTGAAGTCTTGATTATGGAGCTTTGTGTGGGTTTGATTTTTGACAAAAAGACACCAATTTATAGAGTTTGATATGTGATAAAGAAAGGTCAAAATGTAACTCCCCTAATAATTAACTCCAAATTTAATTATTGTAGGTTACAAAAAGAAATGGTTAAAGAGGTGTTTAAAGCCATAAATAAGAAATGTGTAACTCATTTGACCAAACTTGAAGGCTAAGAACAAGGAAACATACATACATACATACATACATACATAGTTCCTTGCATGCATGTATTAATTAAACTACTTGTCTTTAACACATTACTAGAATTACTTGCATTTATATAAGTCCATGTGTATTAAACACATTTTAGTGTACATTAATGTACACATGCAAGATAACACATTAATAATGTTACAAGGTTTAAATAGAATTAAGATAACCCAAATATACATAACTCAAATCGAACTTTTATAAATCGTCAAATGTATACAATTACAAAGTCCGAATTAAAGTTACAAGTCAAGTATCGGGTCGGATTCGGGCACGGTGTTACACCAGTTGCGGCGCAACACATACCAGTTGCGGCGCAACTGGGCCAATAGCAGGGGTGACTTCCGTTTTTGATCGTTTCCTGCACTTACATGTTAGTTTACGGCACTTCTAGTTCTCATTTCTACTAACAACTCAACCATATATATAACTAGTATATAAATCATCTCTCCAATACATTTACATACAAATATAAACATTCAACATATATTAAATGAGCTTTGTATACTCACCTTGAAGTCGGATTAAGCTACAACATGTAAAGCTCTTCCCTTTTTACTCTTCTTCTCCAAATTTGCGTTTCTACAACCAAACACAATTCTTTCTTTTAATATATCTTACATACATATAAACATATGTATTATCCTCATTACAACTCTTTCTAACTATTTCTAACTCTTTCTAACACTTTCTAACACTTATGGCAATTTCTACCCAACTTGCCACTCCTTGGGTCTTTTGACCCATTTAACTCTCTAATGCACAAATAAGCATTTTAACTCTTTAAACACATTACATCAAACATAAATAACACATTACAAGAAATGTTTTCTTCCCTTTAACCATCTCTCACCCATTTGCCACCTCTAAACGGGTCACATGACCCGTTTGGCAATTAACATAACATACTTAACACCATTTCACCCAAACACATATCCAAGTACATTTAACTTATCTTTTCTATCATAAACATGATAATAATCATTCTTATCATTAATTCTTTCATTCTAAATCATTCTCATAAAAATAAACATTTCTACATAACAATTCATCTTTTCACCCATTTAAGCTAAAACATGAAATCTTATAAAATTTCATATACATAAATCTTTCAATCTTCTAAACCTTCATATATATTATTAATCATCAACTAACATATAAACAAAGTTTAATTCTAACAAATCTTCAACTTTCATGATTATCCCCAAAATAATCAAACATCTAAAATAATCAAATTAACCATTTCCATCTTCAAATTAAACATGTAAATGATGTTATAACACATAATATAAACTCAATTTCATCAAATAACTTAAAGTATATGATCATACCTTCTTTTTCTTCCATTAGAACCAAAACCAAGGTTCTTAAACCCTTAATCTTCACTCTAATGGATGAAATATACTATAAAATAGCTTCAATTTGATGATTTCTTTCTTCTTTGATTTCATCTTCAATCGACTCACACACATAAACACCTAGAATAATCTGGAATTGCCACCTCAATATCCATCTCATATCCATTTCTCCAAATTACACTCTTGGTCCCTCATCTTTCAAGACTTTATTAAGTTACTTACTTAACCATAATACTTAACAATGTCAATCCTTTCCAACCAAGGCTAACTATTTCTCTTACAAATTTAGTCCTTCTTCATTTCTAATTTCTATTAAAGACTAAAACATAACATATATCTATAAAATATTCTTTATCCGAAACTAGGATGTTACAATTAATGTCTTTCTCACAAAAAATTTATTTATCGCATGATCTCCCTTCTTAATTTAGATTTAAGAGATGAACACGGTATCATATCTTTATGTATTTCTACGGTATTGAATAATATATCAAAATGCATTAGCCGGTAGAATATCAAGCAAAATACTTAATACAACTGATATCAAACTTTTTGGAAATTATATAACCGAATAGATATTCGGTCGGTTGTGATTGATACGTTAATGGTTCAAATACCCACAATTCAATATCTTTGCTCTCAACTAATTTAAAACTTGTATTTTGCTAATAACCTTTTTTTCAAACTTTATTTTCTTATACATTAACAAAATATTCTTACGGAGAAATAAAGACACCAGGTTAAACGAAGCGTATGGATGACCCGATGTACCGCCTCCAATATGAGAATAAGTTTGAGAAAATAAATGATGTGTGTAATAGCTCAAAAGAATAAGATAATACATTAACATTTATTTGATCATGTGTCTGTCTTCAGCTATCTTACATACTTGCGAATCTCTTGAAGATCATGGATATAACCGCCCATGATCTAATTAACCTTCCATGATGTAACCCAACTAGCATTCTAGATTACGTCTTACTCATTAGGATAAGAATCGCGGACATACGATGAATGTGATAACTAACTAGGATCAGACTGTTGATGTTTCGTATTATGGTGACGGTAACCGAAGTTTCATAAGATGTTAATGTATGTTGACATATTCCTTACAATAGACGTTATCTTATGGAAGGCTCCATCTTTACGTTAAAATTATAGTTAAATTTTAGTAACCGATCAAATAACAAAGGATAGGGTTCGTCCACGACTTGTCAAAACTAATACTTAACCCATCCTAAAGTCGTTGACAAAAATGAATGTAGTCCATATTTGGCTCAACATCCAAAAGGTCTCGATCTCAATCTATATTTTTCAAAAGAATATTGTAAAACGTTTAACAGAAAAAAGTCAGATAACTGACTTTTCTTAACGGAATATTAATATTACCTCTCCGGTGACCGGAATTCCAAAAATTCTCTCCGAACAACCACCATTTCCGCCATAACACCATCAGATCTCATTTCACACTCCAAATTCAACCAGAATAAGCTCATTTCACAATCTCAATGCAACAAAAATTATAAAAATCAATAAAAAATGCAATCAATAATTCGCGCCAGGTGCGCTAGGGCTCGTAATCTTCTTCTCCGATCCAATAATATAACTACGATCTCGAGTTATACTAATCGGACTATTATTTCGAGACCAAATTTACATAATTCGAATCATTTTATCAAACAGTTATCTCCGTTTGTTTCGGATTTCTCGCCTACTCCTTCTGTAAGTATTCTGTGTATGTATATGTATATGTGTGATTAGTTTCTGATTATGTTTAGATTATGTAATTGAGTTTATTTGAGATGATTTGGTTAGAGATTATTAGATATATATGATTACGATTACAATTTCGAGCTATTATAGTAACGCTGTGTTATTTCCAGAAATTCGAAGCGTTTTATCAAATAGTTGACTCGAGCATACTCATTTTGTAAGTATTATGTATATGTATATATGTGCGATTAGTTTGTGATTATGTTTAGATTATGTATTTGAGATAATGTGAGATGATTATAAGATATATATGATTACGATCTCGAGTTATATTGTAATCGCTCTGTTATTTTAAGGAATTCGAAGCGTTTTATTGAATAGTTAACTGAGTTTGTTTTGCATCTCGAGCATACTTACCTATAGAAATCTGTAAATATGTATTTGTGCGATTGTGTGCGATTAGTTTATAGTTATGTTTAAATTACGGTTTAGTTATGTAATTGAGATGAGTTGGTTGGAGGTTTTGAGAAATGTGAGTTTCTAGCTGGATTATGATGTGTTCGGATTGTGATTTGGTTCAATATTATAGGATATATCATTACGATTTCGAGCTATACTAGAAATACGAAGCGTTTTTTCGAATAGTTAACTGAGTTTGTTTTGGATTTCAAGCGTACTTACCTATAGTAATTTGTAATATGTATTTGTGCGATCATGTGCGATTAGTTTATAGTTATGGTTGAAATATGGTTTAGTTATGTAATTGAGTTTAATTGAGATGAGATAGTTGGAGATTTTGAGAAATGGGATTTTTCTAGCTGGATTATGATGTGTTCGGATTGTGATTTGGTTGTTTCGAGATTATTATCGTGAAAGTAGTATGTATTATGCTTTCATGTACTTATTAAGTTTGTAGTAAATTGGTGTAAGAGCAAAATAATGTATTAGAGTTTATCTGAGATGATATGGTTGAAGATTTTACGCCGTATATTTTCTTGCTGGATCATGATGTATTTTGATCATGAGGTGGTTGTTTCGAGAAAGTGGTATGCTGTATGCAATATGCTTTCCTGTACTTGTTAAGGTTATAGTAAATAGGTATGTTAATTGTTAACTATTTCATAATTATGTTTACGATGAAAGTTTATATTTAAATTTAGGGTATTGTTGACTGGTGAATTTGGTTGTTTCACTTGCATAATTCTAGAGCTAACAGATTCTGTTAACCAGTTATCCATAGAAATTGTTTTGCATACAATATCTTAGCGGTTCTGGATGCTGACATTACGATAAATTTGGTTCATGTTGATATCGGTTAATGATGTGTGACTAACCATGTATAGTGTTTACCCATTTCACTATGTATATATGAAATTTTAAACCGGATTCCGAGTTCTGACTCTTGCTAGGTATAATGTATTCTGGGATACTGGTGGTTTCAGAATATATGTATTTGTATATGACATGTTTATATAATTTAACCTATCAGGGTTCTATACCTAACGGGTATGCATCATTTACAACATCCAGCCGTGATGATGCAAATGATACAAAGCAGAATACAAAACCGAAGGAAACAAATCTTGTTTTAAAAGGAGAGAAAATTAATAATGCTAAAATTCTTAGTACACTTGCAAAGTACTTGTGGATGAAAGATAACACAGAATTCAGACTTAGAGTACTCACTGCTATGGGATTTTTGGTTGGAGCCAAGGTGAGTAAGGCGCTATGTCTGTAGTTTTCCGTATCATGAAGGGTTCATGTTGGTTATACATCATTTAAGGTTTTTTTTTTGTTCTTTTCTCTATCAGGTAATGAATGTTCAAGTTCCCTTCTTATTCAAGCTAGCTGTTGATTGGTTGACAACAGCAACAGGAAATCCAAGTTCACTTTCTGAGTTTGCGGCTGCTAATTCGACAGCATTAGCTGTTTTTGTGAGTCCAGCAGCTGTGTTGATTGGTTACGGTATAGCACGGACAGGGGCTTCTGCTTTCAACGGTACTTCATTATGAAGTAATTTCTGTTGCTTGTCACGCTACTATGTATTTAAGTCAAAATCAGATAATTAATCCAGATATGGCATATAATTTCATTTATTCCTTTGACTCTATGAGGGGTCCACACTTCATTCTGGACTTATTCAGTGCCTTTGTCTTGTTACAGAGTTGCGAACTGCAGTGTTTTCTAAAGTTGCATTGCGGACTATTAGGTCGGTTTCCAGAAAGGTAAGATTGAACTAAAAATGACAGCTTCACTTCTTGGGTCGTTTACTTTATTTAAAAACAAAATGGGTTCAAAACAAGTTCTTTTAGTACGGGTCAGATTGAACTTTTTTTATGATATACTTTGTATGATGCAGGTTTTTGCTCATTTGCACCAGCTTGATCTGCGGTATCATCTTAGGTATGTCTAATAGTTTCCTGTTTGAGTTGTTGCAAATTGAATCATTTTTCAGTTTGTCTTACTTGTATCAAAACAGCCATACCATGTAGTGTCTTCAACCATTAATATAAAAAAGACCTGTTTAGTAGGTTATCTTGTGTGGCTGTCTTATAAAGTGCAAAGGTTTACTCTTTTATAAATGCTAGAATCAAACAAGTAAATGTATCATTATACAGTTGTTTTGGTGTGTTATAGTGTTGCGTGAAACGAACTTTGTATTCACTATATTAATGTCCTGTTAACTCTTCCGGGTTTTAGTTGGTGCCTATTATGGGGATTCCTCTTCATATCTTCTTGTTTCTTTTCTACTTGCAGCCGCGAAACAGGTGCTTTAAATCGGATTATTGATCGTGGTAGCCGAGCTATTAACTTCATCCTCTCAGCCATGGTATTTAATGTTGTACCAACTATACTAGAGGTGAGACTGTATTCTTAGTAGTAATTTTGTGATCCCAACACTGTTTTCTTAAATTGCCTTGAATTTCTTTACTCTGCATTTTACAGTCTCTACACGATTTCTTTTATTTTTTCTTACTTGCAATTTCACTTGTATGTATCATGTGCATATTTTAATTCAGAAGACTCAGGTTGTATTTTTTTTAGATCTCTTTGGTATCAGGTATCCTTGCATACAATTTTGGAGCTCCATTTGCATGGATCACTTCTTTGTCCGTTGCTGCATACATTGCCTTCACATTGTCTGTGACACAGGTACTTCGGTTCCTCTCAATTATGTCTTCGTTTAATTACTTGCCATTTTCATGTTGTTACAGAGTTTTGTTAGCTGAGGTAATAGGGAAAAGTGACAGATGAGCATAAAAATTGCTTATGGTTAAATGGGTCAAAAAGTTGCTTAAGGTGCTCAAATGCTTTAAAAATATAAGTTATCATCATTTAAACAATATAGTTTTTAGTTCTTGTTTAATACATTTATTATTTGTAATATTCTAATAGATGGCCAAAAAAGGTGTCGACGGATTACCCCAACCCACTGACCCGCTTATTATACCACATCTTCTAGTTATCCTTTCTTTACATGTTTGTTTTCCTGTAGGGGAGATCTAAATTCCCTGTAGAAAGGTGGGAGTTGGATCTATTCCCTTGTTTTAACTTTTAACTGATATTATATCCAATTTTATTCTTCCAGTGGAGGACTAAATTTAGGAAGGATATGAATAACGCAGATAACGATGCAAGTACACGGGCAATTGATTCACTTATTAACTATGAGGTGAGGGGTCACCCGGTTTTATTTATATCTTGCCTTTATGTGCCAAAGCATAAGTTCCCCTTCTCTAATTTTCGTTTATTTTTCCTCTTTTGCACTGAGTTCATTGTTTTATTTGTCAGACTGTAAAGTATTTCAACAATGAGAAATTTGAAGCTGAGGAGTATGATAAATATTTGAAACGTAAGTCGTTTTCATCACAAGTTTATAGTATATAGTACTCTATCATTAGCTAGATGCACGCAAGTTGGACTATTCAAATGATTGGTCCCCAATTATTTATATGTTATAAACACTTTTTATTTATTTTTCGTTGTCTCAGGCTACGAAGATGCTGCGTTGAAGACCCAGCGTAGTCTTGCTTTTTTGAATTTTGGTCAAACTTTGGTGTTCAGTACAGCTCTGTCAGCAGCAATGGTACTAAGTTCGAACGGTATAATGAGTGGAGTGGCGACTGTTGGTGATTTGGTAAACGCTCTTAATCTCCCTTTTCTAGATTTCCTTCATAAACAGTAGAGGTGGCCATTTCGACCCTTTATTTAGAAAGGGGTTGATTCTGGTCTGTTTGATCTTACACGGGTCATATAAAAAAATAGCTAAGAAGGAAATGAGTCAAATGGGTTAGTGGGTTACCTAAAGTGTCTTTTTATTGCATAAAACCTCCTAAGAAGTTTATTCAAAAAAGTCTATCTTTGAAATAGTGTAAAATCGTAATTATATTTTAGTCAACCTGACTACAAAAAATGCCCGTTTAGATTACCCGGCCCATCCTTTTTCTCACCACTAATAATACATGGTTTAGTGATGGTGGTATACGCTATATCATGATGTGTGTGTTGTGTAGGTTATGGTAAACGGGCTCCTTTTTCAGCTGTCTCTTCCACTCAACTTCCTTGGGAGTGTTTATCGTGAAACAGTGCAGAGTCTAATTGACATGAAATCCATGTTTCAACTACTTGAGGTATTTTCCATTTTCTTTGTTCAGTACTTCAGTTCCACTGAAATTTTCTTTAGCATATACCCGATTAATCAATTAGTTAGAGATAAAGGGCTTCTAGCCTGACGGTATGTGAGTTGGACCATCAGCCAAGAGGTTGTGTGTTCTAGTCCCATTGGGGAAAAAGTGTGAATAACATGGTGTGTTGTAATATTTCCCTTAAAATTTTTAAAAAATTTAGAGATGGAAATTTTGACCCGTTTACTTATGAAAGAGTTGATTTGGGTCGTTTTCTCAATTGGTCATTTGGGTCATATATAAAAATTGCTAAAATAGAACGAGGCAAATGGGTCAAACTGGTTGAACATCGTCGTAGTCTATTGTACCTCATAAACGTTTTTTATTCAACTATTTGATTATAACATTAAGAATCTATTTTTTGTTAGTTATAGTTAACACATTAATTTAGTTATTACAAATCTAAACAAAACGGACAAGTGTTTACGGGTCAACCCAATCCCGACTTGAATTCGTTTCGACCAGTTTGAAAAATGACTCGTTTCTACCTGTTACCCTACCCGTCCGACTCATATTTTTCCACCTCGACTTCATATAATTCGGTTAACCGGTGTTATTTTTTTTGATACTGCAGGAGAAGGCTGAAATCAGAGACGAAATTGACGCAAAGCCTCTGGAATTGGGTGGGGGTAGCATCGAGTTTGAAAATGTTCATTTCAGGTGAATTTTTCTTTTCAACTGATTACATGAAATATAATGTTAACTTATTTTACAGGCAAAAAACTTGTAAGGTTATGTTTTTAATAAAAATGCCTAAGATATGTGTTGCTTTGCGTTATTAATTTTCTTGCTGATATATACTCTGTTTTCACGACTATAGTTATCTGACAGAAAGAAAGATTCTTGATGGGATATCTTTTGTTGTGCCAGCTGGCAAAAGTGTAGCTATTGTCGGGACCAGTGGTAGTGGTGAGGTTTCTCTTCTCATCTACTATTTTATATTTTCATCATTTGCACAGATTCAAAATTGTGACGATAGTCTTCTGCCGAAGTCAGTTACGCAATTAGTGTTTCTCCATGTGTATTGTAATTAAACCTGATAGTGAAAATCAGAAAATGAAAATTATAGTATTTCATTTAAGAAATACTTATCCAGAAAATGTTTTTATCATGCAGGGAAATCAACCATCCTTAGGATGATCTTCAGGTTCTTCGATACTCAATATGGAACGGTAACTAGTAATCTGTTAAATTCTGATTGGTTCATATGAGTTGGGTGGGGCGGGTAACGTGTGGATTGACCCGGAACACTTCTTATAGGCCACCCAATGATTGGAAAGTTTTCATTAAGGCCACCCAAATCCCAAAACAGCTTTGGAGGCGCTTAAGTACCATTTTTTGTTTCGTTTATACCAATTTCGACGAAGACATTGCTGGAAAATTGTAAAATGACAAAATTACTCTAAATTCAAAGCTATTGTCACATCTGGAGTTGTAAAATAACAAAAAAAAACGCGCATCTACTTGATTCAAATGTTTTTTGAAAATCAATCTGGAATTTTTCCTTTTAGTAGATTAAGGGGCATTTTTGTTATTTACAACTTTTGATGTGACACTTTTTAAATATAATGGAATTTTACCATCTCTCAATTTTCCGTCAATTTGTTTACCAGAATTGTTATAAACGAAACCATACTTGGGCGGCCTCAAAAGTTGTTTTCGGATTTGGATGGCCGTAATAAAAACTTTTCAAAAGTTGGGTGGCTTATGTATACATTATCCCTTTAATAAACATTGTTCGTTTAGTTAAAAGTTATTGTGTTACATATGATGCCAAAACTATTCAAATAACTATCTAACTTTTTGAAGAAAAAAATATAGAAAGTTATGAGTTACTAGATTGCTGCTTGATAGGTGAGAATAGATGGTCAGGATATACGGAAGGTGACCCTTGAAAGCCTTAGGAAGCATATTGGTGTTGTTCCACAAGATACAGTAAGTTTTATAAACATTTAGCTTTGTGATGTTTTATATGTTCGTTTACGTATATGCATAATATTATATTTATTTTTATATTTATGTTGGCCTTTGCATAATTTTGGAAACTGTTTTTTTATGGACAGGTATTATTCAACAATACAATATTTCACAACATTCAGTACGGTTGTCTCTCATCTACCCCTGAGGAGGTTTGTTCCTTTGCAATCTGTTATAGTGTAATTTGTAAAATAGCACGTAGAAGTGGCACCAACAGGCGGGGTGTAATGGGTCAAACATGTAGTTTTTGGATATGGATTAAAACGGATCGGCTTGGGTTGACTCGAAACACTTTTATCCAAACATTTTCTTTTCTTGTAAATAATGAGTGTGCCAAATAAGATAACAGTAGTAATATATTTTAAAGTAACAATCAATAGTCAAAACCTTTTCCAATAAAGTTTTTTAGAATGTTTGATGCATATACTATGGGCGACTTCGATCCATTTGACATGTGTTCTTCTAAAGTTCTAAGCTATTTTTTTTCCTTGCAAAACTTGGAAAATACATATATATCTCATGCTTTAAAAGCATGGTATTTTATGCAGTGAAAATGTGAAATGGTGAATCATTTTGTTTTGGACATATATGTAAGTATTACTTTTACAACGACATACATGAAAGTATGCCTTTATTTTACTTCTTTGATCTGTTAGAGATAAAACATAACTTGAATTCACCCTTCTATAAGTAAATGGGTCAAAATGGTCACCTCTTATATCATGCAATGGCTTTTTTTTTCACTAATCAATAGGGTCCTTACAGGTATATGATGCGGCCCGAAAAGCATCAATTCACGACACTATCATGAAATTTCCAGAACAATATTCCACTCTCGTTGGGGAGCGAGGCCTAAAGGTTAGTATTTTAAAAGGTTTAGTTATTTAATTCATTTTACAACCATGCCTTATGATCTTTATGTTGATTTCAGTTTGCGTATTTAACCCTGTTGTAGAGCCACTCACATGTACTTGTTAGTCACAAGCTACATATTACTTTGGCAAATTTACCATATTTAACATAAAGCATGTTCAAGAACTTTGTCCTGATCTTCATTTTTTTTTTTGATAATTCTTGCAGCTTAGTGGTGGTGAGAAACAACGAGTTGCGTTAGCCCGTGCATTTCTAAAAGCACCTCCCATTTTGTAAGTGTGTATATTCATACTGTATATTTGTTTTTAAGAAATAATTTGGTAATCTCGGCTCCTTTTATGTATTGATCAATTTGGTTTAATGGGTCGAATAAAAATGTTTAACTTAAAATTGAAAAGGTCAAATGGGTCAAACAAATTGAAAGTCGTCCAAACTAAATTTTCAATGCAAACAACCTCCTAAATCATTTTAGATGATAATTACTTTGGGCTTCTTTCAGGTTGTGCGATGAAGCAACAAGTGCTCTTGATAGCACAACAGAAGCAGAGATACTAACCGCGTTGAGGTCTCTGGCCAATAATAGAACCGCAGTCTTTATCGCTCATAGACTTACAACTGCAATGCAGTGTGACGAGGCAAGTCCACTTTAACCACTTAATTAGTTATACCAATTTAATTTTAGAAGCGGACAATTATTTTGGGACCAAATAAAATAGTAAAGTGGACAATAATTTAGGGACGGATAGAGTAGGTAAAAAAGGAAGCATGTCAAATTGGTTGAACGTGTCAAAAGTCGTTATAAAATATTATATATATTTAACCCAAATTATTTGTAAAAGATCGGACAAAAAGTGTCTCAGTCCAACCCAACTCTTTTTGTCGTGCCCGTTTTACCACCTCTACTACTGCAAAATGTTTGTTTCGTAAAGTATAACGATCCCCATATGATTGTTATGTTTTTCTTTTGAATTCCATCAGATTGTAGTTCTCGAAGATGGAAGGGTTGTAGAACAAGGTCCTCATGACGTTCTACTGTCGAAAGCTGGTCGATACGCACAACTATGGTCACAACAAAATGCCACCATTGATTGATCTTTATGAAAAAGACCGCATAAACCCATTAAATGTCACTGATCATGTCATTCTTTCCGGTAGTTAGCCATTGATTGTTGTAACCAAAATAAGGTAATGGCAGCTTACAAAACACATAATTAACCGAACCCATTGTAATATAAACATTGTTGTATCTACCAAAGTAAGGTTTATAGAGGGGTGGTTGAACGACGTTATTTAAATAGGTCATTGTATCTTATTGTTCCGATTTTGTATGCTAACTTTAAAAGAAGGTATGTATTGCCATTCGATAATTTTTATTCATGGAGGAAGATGTGATTTATAATGATAATTATTAAAGTTATAGATAGGCAGGTACTCTTATATTTACGCTTTAAAACCAGATTTGTTGCAATAACTTCTTGTTTCTTCAAATTGTTTTTTTCAAAAAAATATTTCCTGTATTGTTTGGTGGAATCGGACTCTTTTGTGATCAAGATGATCCCTGTCTACGTTTATGTTAAAACTTCATCTCTCTTAGACCATGCAGTATATTTCGAAAGAGCTCGCCGAGGCCATCATATGGCAGTTGAGCTTGTCGAGGAACACCACGTAAGCTTAGCTCCCCAAGTCGCCGAGCTTCCTTTTTTTCTTCTTTTCTTTTTCTTTCGCCTAGTGTACGAAGTATTCAAAAGAAATAAATGGTAAAATCGGGAAATATGGGAGAGGCGCGAAAGGTTGAGAGAAGAAAGTGATATGACACTGACACAGAGATGAGGTGAGTATTACTAATGGTATAATTGCCGGTAGGGCGAGTAAGAAAACCGAAAAACCAAACCAAGTTTACAAACTGATTTGTCTTCACTTTTTTAAAAAACCTGCTTTTCAGGCTTTGGTTTCATATACACGCCCAAACAGAATCATAATCATAATCATATAGAAATGCAGGTAAAACTGGTTTTGCATCTTAAATAAATTCTGTTAAGTGTTATGAGCGTAATTCAACGTTATCTTTTACATAATGTCCTTAAGGCGGTGCGTGTGGGCCGAAAGATTTTTAAGTTTGACATTAAAACTTGTTTATTCAATACAAATTATGCCTATAAAAGTATGACATTCATACTTTTTCTTACATAATTTTTATAAGCACGATGACGAGTAAGATCATACTTGTCTCCGGAGATATCATCAAACCCTCCTCTCTAACCCCGGCTTACCTCAAAACATATAATCTTTCGTTGATCGATCAAATTGCTATTAATGCGTACTTGCCATTTGTAGCCTTCTATCCGAGCTCTAACGTTAATGCTTATGAAACTTCCCACCATAAAACTCTCTTGTTGAACAAATCTCTATTACAAACTTTAGCTTCGTACTATCTGTTTGCAGGTAGGTTGGTTAAAACTGACCCATCTTACGTGGATTGCAGCGATGAGACGTTCCACTTTTAAACTTCTTACAAACTTCAAAGCACGAAGATCTTGATCAACTCTTTCCAGATGATCTAGTATATTTTAAATCAAAATATAAACTCGAATATCTTGAAAATAATAGTATTTCCCCTTTGACGATTCAAGTTAACCATTTTTCGTGTGGAGGTGTAGCTGTGGCCGTATCTTTATTCCATAAGATTGGGGATGGAAACAGTTTGATAAAATTCATGAACCATTGGGGAATGGTGACACGATCTCTTTCCGAGGAGCATAGAATGGCACCACAGATTAACCCCTATTTCATATCATACGAAACTAGAAACACTGTTTCGTTACCTGATATATCAGGTGGTGATTGAGTCGTTGCAAAGAGTTTCGTTTTCTCTAACTCTAAAATAAACAGCCTCAAAGAAAAGGTGAAAACAATGACCATGGATTCCGGAGAACCAATCGTGAATCCTACCCGGAGAACTATTATGGTCGAACCTTTGCCTGAAACAAGCGTAGGAAATATTGTCAAGTTCATCCATTTTCCAACAACCAGTGAAGACGAACTAATGCCAAGCACATTTATCAACGGGCTTAGAAAAAGAAAGACATTATTTCGAAGTATAAGAAATATTGAAGCTGCTATAGGAATCATTGCCGATTTAACTCCTGGAAATGATATCATAGATTCGTTCAACATAAACGATAACTATTACGTATATTTTATGTTGTACAGGTCTAACATATACGGTAGTGACGGATCTAGGGACTTAAATGAGGGGTATCCGGAAAAAAAATACCACAATGGGGACCATAAATAACATGAAATGACAAAAAACCCCTCATGTGATAAACACGTGTCAAGTACTGTTAAAAATTTGGACCAAACGTGCAATAACTTACCCAAAAATGTATTGCCTATGTAATATATGCATTTTAGGGACAGTTGTGTAATTTATGGTAAACCACAAGGACCAAACATGTAATTTACTCAATATGAAAAGTTACAAATCATAATCTATTTGTCATTTCCTATATAATTTTCTAAAACATAACCAAACACTTTCACAATTACCAACAAATGCTCATTTTCCCTCTCTTACTAAAAGTAAACATAACTCTCTCTTTTAAAAAAAAACCTACAACTATTTCAAAATCGAACAACTAACAAAGAGGAATCATGAAAGTATGATGATGTATTTCTTCTTTGTTGTTTTCAGAGGGGTAACCAAGCATTTTTAATGGGTATCTGAAACAGAAAATAAAAAAAATAAAAAAAAATTGCACTAGGTGTCTAGATGTTGTAATGACTACCCCAACACATAACCTTCGTTCGCCCCTATATACGGGATTGATTTCGGGTGGGGGAAGCCGGTAAAAGCAACTTTCGGTGGCGCTCTTAAAAATTTCTTTCTATTGATAGATACTCCGAATGGTGATAGCATCGAAGCTCTCGTGTCTTTGGAGAAACAAGAGATGACAATAATGGAAAATAATCTCGAGTTGCTAGCATTATGCTAATTTCTCTCGCTAATATTATGAATCAGGCTTCGATACTATGTTAATCGGTATAAATCCTTATGGGATTATAAATAAAACTCCTCTCATTGTTATAAATATAATAAAAATAAATATAAGTGTGTCATTTTAACTTTATAATTTCTAAGACAGTAGCACTCTCTGTTAATATTATTGAATCATGGAAACCGTTGTATTATTGATGATTATAAACCTATTACAAAGCAACTATTTATAAACTAATATAAAACCCTAGTGGACCCTAACTCACAATCGGGCTCGGGCCTAACTTATTCTCTAATAAATATTAGCAAAATGATATGATGAAATATAAGCCATTTCTATCTTCTTTTGTTTTGTTTTCTTAGCCTTCACTTTTATCTTAAATGATAATGCTCTATTTCTTTTAATCAATCATATTTTTTTTACTTTTTTAAAATTACACTCTTACATTATACTCTTACATTATGTGAAAGTTTAGTGATGCATTATTTGACAATTTATGTAGAAAGTTAAACACATACAACATAATATTTATAGTTTAAAAGATTGTACATATGGAGAAAGCCATAAAGGGGATTAAAGGTTATGCATCAAATGCGCTTCGTAAATGGAGAAAGAGGATTAAAGGTTGTGTGGAATGTTTCCATGGGTCTTAGCTAACGGGTCTCTAGAGTCGATAGTTTAAAATCAAGAAAGGGCTTCGTTAAGGTGACAAACTGTCTAAAATTCTTTTAAACTAGCTGGGGAAAACTCTTCATATGAACATTTAGAAGCAAAAGAACAAATTAATTTTCACTAATGAATAGGGGTGACCAAAAAAAACCGAGAATCGGCTAGAACCGGAAAAACGGCCCGCATTTGGACCGGAACCGAACTGGACCGGCTATGATGGTCCGGTTCTCGGTTCTCAAAAATACTCAAAAAATAAATCCGGTCCGGTCCATGGTTAAACCGGCGGTTCACCGGTTCGAACCGAAAAGTTAACTTTTTATATATGTGTATATAGAATCTGACGTGAAAAAAAAGTTATTTAATAAACATACTAGTTTCATTCTTTACGAACTCATCAAAGGTAATTAAAAAAATCCTTTATCTTTTAAATGAAAATATTTGATTATAAATTTTATCATAGTAACTGCTTTATTTTAATAAAATAGATAGTTTGATAATCTTAATAATTAAAATTTGATTTTTATTTGTTTAATCAATTATTGTTGTTAAAATAAAAAAATATCTAATCATAGTTGTTAATCTATATGTTTACGTGAGATCGCCGATAAAAAAATTATTACAACTTAACATGATAGGAAGACATAACATTAAGTTTCAAAACAAGATCTAAATGAACCGAAATGAACCGGAAAACCGAAGAACCGACTAGGAACCGAATCGGAAATGACACGGAAAAAGCGGTCCGGTCCTCGGTCCACCATTTCTTGATTTTTTTTGTCTCGGTCCGGTCCGGTTTTTACCGGTTCGGTCCGGTCCGTGTCTTTTGAACACCCCTACTAATGAAGGTGAGGAAGGAAAACATACCATTCTCATACCTATGATTTGTATCTAAATGGCTTCCAATTTAAAGGTATATTTCCTTAATAGCAAACTAATTGGATGAAAAGTGAAAAGTGAAGAAATTAGACGGGTCACCTAGTTAAATACTTTCCAACGTTATTGTTTAATTTTAGAATTATATTTAGAATTGACTTTGAATATGAAAGATTTGGCAGTGATGAAAAAAGAACGTACTAATTTATGTGGATGCATCAAATATATTTGATGCAATATATTAAAACTTTTTATTATTTAGTTTAAATTACAACCTTTCTTCAAGAGAATCGAGGGAGTGAAGAAATAGCTATAGTACAAAAATGACAATGTCCACATTTATTTATTTATTTTTATTTTGTTTCATTTATTTTATCATAATATGTGGGTTTTATTTTAGTAAATCAGAGTCATTTTTGATATAAAAACTATTAGTGAGAATCGAATTTTGGACTCTTCCCTTTCTACGAAAACTTATTCAATTTCATATTCGTTAACATGCCAACTCTATAGGACGATAAAAGTTGTTTTACAAGTATGGTCAAATGAATAATCAAAAACCTATGAATAATGTGAAAATAAAATAAAATACTAAGCATCAACTTCAATGAGAATTCAATTATATATAAATGATAAATTTGACACTATATCATTATATTCGAAAAAGCCAAAAATTACAGTTACAATTTATTAAAATTGAATGAAAAAATAAATGTCACACCACTGTTTATCTGTCACTGCAGTATAAAACGGAGTGGTATATCCCTCAAACTCTCCGCTCAGACATCCCCGATTAAGCAAGGGAGTAGACGGTCGGCATAGATATTTTCGTTATACCTTTTTTTAATCAAAGATCTGAAATTCAATTTTCAGAACAAAGCAATTCGGGTAAGTTTTTTTCTCTTTTACCAAATATGTGCATTCTCATTTATCTTGCTTGGTTTTTGTGTTCACTAAGTACGGAATTGGCGTCATTAAATTGGTGTGATCGGAATTGTAACTCGTGTTTTCCTTGTGAAAATTTTATTTTTTCTCGCTACTAACATTTTGCTTGTGTTGTCACAATAACAATGTCCACGATTTATGATTACGGTTTTCGTTCTAAATTAGGGATCTTTAAAAAAATTGATTTCAAAATAAATTAATTATTTCCCCTTTCTTAAATATTTATGTTACAATGTTTAAGCTTTACATAATTTATAATCATAGAGCATTCTAACAATCTTTCGTTAAATTACAAGATCAATACACATATCCAAGTGCACGATAAGATTTGTTCACAATATTTTTGCCATTTATGTAAATTTTTATATGCATCATAAAAAATATGTGATTCCATCTATGTAATCAATTATCATCAACGTTTTCATATACAAAATATGTTATATAGCATCATTATACTTATAATTTTTCTAAACCATACTAGGATCATGTATGTATGTTATGTGTATATATCTAACATAAATTTTCTTAGTAGTTATAGATGGAAAATTTTCTAGCTAAGCAAGCTTTCAGGAATCCAAATATTAAATCGTAAACTTTTGCTTCTTTTTTTTTTCTCTTCTTGACAAAATGTTTACATCGACAGGGCAACATGTTTAGTTTTATATGTGCTGTTTATGCTCTTGTCTCTATGATGAATTTTACATATGAGTCAATTGATCCAAGCAGTGAACCTCGCCACATTTCGCTCAACAAAACTAAACCAAAATCGCCGTTGCTGTCAAGGCCACTGATGGTTCCAACTTGGTTAAAAGACTCACATGACAATGAATCATTTCTGAATACCGGAAGTAGTAGTAGTACTAGTAGTAGTAATGGGGGTGACTATAAAGGGAAACAAGTTGTCGTTGATGATGGGAATGATGACATAGGAGCTTTGTCTTGCAACCCGAAAAGCAGGAAAACGATTTCTAGGGGTTCTAACGAGAAATCTTCCTGGAAAAACTTTATTCCACCACAAGAAAAGGATTTATTTTGTGATTTTGTTAAAGAATTAAGAGAAGCACTATTGAACAAACGAGATCAACAGGAACTCACAATTCAGGACATAGCGGAAGCGATGTTTGGTCAAGCATTTTTTGATAGTGAAGAGCCACATGTTATTGGCCCGTTTACACAAATGATGGCACAATGCCATCAAATCCATAAAGAATTACAGGAAAATGCACTCTCGCCATCACAATCCAGGCTTCAAATCAACACCATCTCTGATACCAGTAACCACCACTTCTTTCTACCGCCACCATCAACTCCTATTACAAACGTATCACATTCTCACGGGTCTATCGATCCACATGTTCAGCAACATGCAAGATCTTCAAGGAAGACCCGAAGACTACCTCCATATTTGAAGGACTTCGTCATGCAGAAAAAATATCCATAAACTATTTGTCATTTCTGGGTTTTTTTAATATGTTAAAGTGATATGATGACATATAAGCTATTTCTATTTTCTTTTGTTTTGTTATTTACTTACCTTCACTTCATTTTATCTTAAAAACAATGCTCTATTTTCTTAATCAATCATATTCTCCAACTTTTTTAAAATCATACTCTTACATGATGTGTTAGTTTAATTAGTGATGCATTTATTTGGTAATTTTGTGTAGAAAGTGAAACACACAACATAGGGTAATGGTAAAAAAAAAAAAAAAAACATATTTACGATTTTTTTTAGGATACTGAATGTACTTTGAAAATTACTGATATATGCAATAAAGTTTATAAAAAACAGTCGAATATACGAAATAACGACAAAATTGTGAGAAAGTTAACTTACAACCGGGTGATATATATTTTTTAGTTTTTTTAATTATTTATTTATGTTTTATTAGGCAGTCACGTGATTTTTTTCTTCTTCCAAATTGATTGATTGTATTCATTTGTGCATAAATGCTTATTGTTTGTACCTTGTTCATTAAGTTGATGTGTCGTGTAGCTTAAAGTATATTTAGATTGAGTTGTAAATTGTATCATTGCATTTTGATGAGTGTCACTAGCGACACACATGAGTGTCTCCACGACACTCGTGTTTTCCAACATAACTCTTAGGTTGTTTTAGGGTTTGCTTATAGATAGTATTTATTGGGATCATAAATGTAGTCGTTCGAATCCCTAGACGAAGTGTGGCGTTGGTAAGTGTATTCCCAACAAAACTAGTCTCACGAGTGGTCTAAAGCTTAGAAATCGAGTGTATTGATTGTTAATCGTATTATAATCACTACGTAAAGTGTTATAATCTCAAAAAGAAAAACCCTATTTTTCAGCCGCCAACAAAGAACTCACCCTTCCGGCCATCGGCTTTGGCCGATGGTCTGGAGTACTCATCTTCTACCTTCAACTTTCTTTTATTCTTCTTCTTAGTTTCCTGGTTATCAGTCAAGGCTCACTTATTTTGTTTTCACTTCCGGCTAGTTTATGGTGAGGTTACACATGGTTCACTTTTTCCGGTAACTTTACATGTTCTTTCAGATCTTGGGTCATATGGTTCAGTTCTCGCTGATTAAGAAGGTTTGTTCGTGGTTGGTTCGTTTTGGTGTTGGGTCATTTTGGTGATTGGTCATTGGTTTAGATCTAGCTGGTTAAGAAGGTTTGTTCGTGATGGTGCAAATGTAGTAGTAAAATAATCGTGGTGAAAAGAAAAAAAGTGAAGAAATTAGACGGGTCTCCAAATTTAATACTTTTCATTATTGTTATTTTCTTAGAATTACTTTGAGACTATGAAAGGTTTGATAGTGATAAAAAAGAATGTGCCATTTTATTTGGGTGCATCTAATATATTTGATGCACAATATTAAACCTTTTTCTTATTTTGTTTAAATTCCAATTGCAATTTTTTTTAAAGGAAATCGAGGGAGTGAAGAAATAGGTATGGTACAAAAATGCCAATCTCACATTTATTTGTTTATTTTTATTTTGTTTCGTCTATTTTATCATAATATTTGGGTTTTGTTTATGACTTACCTGAAATCAAAGGGATACAATGGTAAATCTCTAGGTCCAATGAATTTTGAAAATTTCTTAGTCTAGTGGAGAAAGAAAGAAAGAAGGACAGGGAAAAGGAGGCTAGTCTGACTAAGAAGGAAGAACAAAATAGATATGAGATGGAGAGGTTGCTTAAGAAAGCTCATGAGGTTGGAAGAGCTATGTTTAATCCTCAAGGTGAACAAATTCCTAATCCTTTTCATACTAAGCAAGTTAGTCAGACTGAGCAGTCCAAAAGAAAGAAATCATTTGCTGCAAGAGTATCAAGTAAGAAGCCTAGGCTAGATGAGTCTACTATTGCTTCTACTGCTTCCACAACAGTTGAAAGAGAGTCACCTATAGTTATGCCTATCAAAAAAGAGCCAGTCAGTTCATCAATTGAGGAGAAGAAAGGGGATGTTGAAGTTTTTGAAGATGATTGTTCTGCTCTCATAGTACATGAAGAAGGTATGCATGTTGAACCTCTAGTTGTGGAGCTTCCTGAAATCATTGATTGGAAATACATTGGAGGAGCTAATAAAACAACCTACTTGGTGACAAGAGCTGATCAAAAGAAACATGTGATGCCAGCTTTCTACAGGATGATAAGGGAGTTTTCAAGGCAAGATGTACAAAAGCTTTATGATATTGGTGTTAGAAAGTACTCTCCTAACATAGGTACTTGCTCAGGCACTGATCTTGCGCTTGATTGGTTGAATGGTATGTTTAACCCTGAAGTAGAGATGGTAAGCACATTATTCAAGAAGGGAGGAGTTGACAATCCAGTTATCAGATGGTTCCTGTATGAAAGAAGTGGAGTTCACTCCATTGTTAGAAAGCATGGAGCTATGCAGTTCTATTTGGTAGACAGGAGGTATAATCTGGACTTTGGAACTCTCCATGAAATGATCACTGTTAGGTTGTATGCTGTAAGATCTTCCCAGATGGCGCATGATTTAGTGAGGAGGATGGTATTGCAAAGGAATAAAGAACAAGCAAGGCTAAAGGAGGAAAGAGAGAGAAAGAAAGATAATGAATGAGTTGTGTAATTTGTTTTGTAATCATGAGTATTAAATCTTGTAAAAACTTGTTACTTTAATCAAATATAAAAGTTCAAGTTAGGGATAGATTGTTGGATTAAAACTGTTAGTTTAAATAGTTTAGTTTCATTAATACTAATCAGTAGTAAAGTTGTTTATACTGCTTGGTTAATACTGCAAGAAGAAGAATACTGCGGCAAACCATGCATGAAGATTGTTACTACTGCTCAAGTCAAGTTACTATTGCTGAAGACAAAATGCTCATTACTAATGCAACAGCTCATTACTACTGCCCGATGCTTGTTACTATTGCTGATAGAGTTTTAGATAATTAAGTAATGTTTTGTACTTATCTATTCCTAAAGTTTCTCAATTGTAATTAGAATACATTGTAATTATATTTAGATGTTTCCTAGTTTAGCTAGGTTTAGCCTCAACGTCTATAAATACATAGATCCTTGTACTAGGAAAAACACGTGTATTGATCATTCATTAAGATTAATACATTGAGGCTTAATATTCGAAAAACATTATTGTTATTCGTTGTTCATACATATTTATATATACAATATTTGTTTGATCGTTAAACTTGTACTATCAAGGTGTTTATCCGCTGCTAAACTTCCTTGATAATCAAGATCTTACGTTAAACTTACTTTGGGTTTATACAACCTAAATGATCCTGACACAATGTTTAAGCTTTACATAATTTATAATCATAGAGCATTTTATTACTCTTTTGTTAAATATTTAGTTTTTAAAACTTTAATGAAGCTTTTTATACATTAAAAAGTTCATATGAATATAAAATAACCATCCTTTTTTCAAACAGTTTTATAAATTGCATGACTGAGAGTGGATTTACCATAACAAATATAAAAGCAAAAATGTCATACTACTGCAGTAGAGTGGATCATTTTACTTAAACCATACTAGGATCATGTATGTATTTTAATGGAATATTTCTAACATACAATTTTCTTAGTAATAAAAATATTCTAGCTAAGCTAGAATTCAAGAATCCAAATCTTAAATCTTACACCTTTGCGTATTTATTTTATTTTTTCTTGACAAAATGTTTATATCAACAGGGCAATATGGGTAGTTTTCTCTGCGCTGTTTATGCTCGTGTCTCTATGATGAATTTTTCATATGAGTCAATTGATCCAAGTTGTGAACCTCGCCACATTTCGCTCAACAAAAGTAAACCAAAATCGTCGTTGCTGCCAAGGGCGCTGATGGCTCCAACTTTGTTAAACGACTCACATGACAATGAATCATTTCTGAATATCGGAAGTAGTAGTAGTAATAGTAGTAGTAATGGGGCGGATAACTATAAAGAGAAACAAGTTGTCGTTGAAGATAAGAATTATGACATTGGAGCTGTATTTTGTAACCCGAAAAGCAGGAAAAAGATTTCTAAGGGTTCTAACGAGAAATCTTCCTGGAAAAACTTTATTCCACCACAGGAAAAGGATTTATTTTGTGATTTTGTTGAAGAATTAAGTGAAGGACTATTGAACAAACGAGATCAACAGGAACTCACAATTCAAGATATAGCGGAAGCGATCGTTGGTAAAGCATTTTTTGATAGTGAAGAGCCACATGCATGTTATTGGCCCGTTTACACAAATGATGGCACAATGCCATCAAATCCAGAAAGATTTACAGGAAACAGCACTCTCACCATCACAATCCAGGCTTCAAACCAACACCATCGCTGATACACGTAACCACCACTTTTCTCTACCACCACCATCAACTCCTGTTTCAAACGCATCACATTCTTCCACGTCTATCAATCCACATGATCAGCAACATGCAAGATCTTCTAGGAAGACCACAATACTACCGCCTTATTTCAAGGATTTTGAAATCGAGAAATATGAGAGGAAGACGACGCAGTATCCATGAACTATATTTCATTTCTGTGTTTTTTAGATATTAAAGTGATTTGATGAAGTATAAGCCATTTCTATTTTCTTTTATTTTGTTATTTCCTTACCTTCACTTTTATCTTAACTAACACTGCTCTATTTTCTTAATCAATCATATCTTTAACTTCTTTAAAATATACTCGTACATGATGTGTAAGTTTAGTGATGCATTTATTTGGCAACGTATTTAGAAAGTTAAACGCACACAACATTATATATATAGTTCGATAAATATTACATATGAAGAAACTGCCAGAAAGGTGTAGAAATTAAGAATCTGTTTTGTGGAAGAATAATTTTATTTCATCAACTTGAAACGATTACATTAGATCTCTATTTATAGGGAAAGTATTAACCTAACGGGCTCAAGCCCACATACGGGCTTGGGCTTACATTTGTTTTAGGCCTATATTTTAACATACCCCCTCAAGCTAAGTAGTGGGATTTCCAATGCTTAACTTGTCAAGACAATGAGCAAAGATCTTTCCGGTAACCGCCTTTGTAAGGATGTCTGCAAGCTGATCCTTTGATGAAACAAACGGAAGCTCGATAACCTCATCTTCAAGCTTTTCTTTGATAAAGTGTCTATCAACTTCAACGTGTTTTGTGCGATCATGTTGAACTGGATTTCCTGAGATCTGGATAGCAGCTTTGTTGTCACACATAATCTTGCTAGCTTCTCCTGAGGGATACCCAATCTCCGACCATAGTTTTCGCAGCCACAAGACTTCAGCTAATCCTCGTGCTATTCCTCTGAATTCAGCTTCAGCACTTGAGAGGGCAACTACTTTTTGCTTTTTACTCCTCCATGTAACAAGATTTCCTCCCACTAGAGTAAAATACCCTGATGTAGATCTCCTATTACCTTTGTCGCCTGTCCAGTCAGCATCGGTATAAGCATCAATCTTCAGGTGCCCATTTGCTTTGAATAGAACACCGTGTCCAGGAGTTCCCTTGAGATACCTGATAATCCGTAGAGCCGCTTCCATGTGCTGGATTTGAGGTTGGTGCATAAATTGGCTTATAACCCCCACGGCATATGCAATGTCTGGTCGAGTATGAGCTAAATAAATCAGCTTTCCCACTGTTCTCTGATATCTTTCTTTATCTGCCAGTTCAGCTTCATCTTCCATGAATAATTTTTGGTTGGCTATCATGGGGGTGTCTGCAGGTTTGCAATCTAGCATTCCCGTCTCTGCTAATAGATCAAGAACGTATTTTTGCTGGCAAATGAAGATCCCTAATTTTGATCTTAGAACTTCAATTCCGAGAAAATATTTGAGGCTTCCCAGATCTTTCATTTCAAATTCTTTGAAGAGATTAGCTTTCAATTTTGTCATTTCCTCTGAATCATCCCCTGTAATGATCATGTCATCAACGTAGATTATTAAACAGGTTATGAGTTTACCTCTTCGTTTCAAGAAGAGAGTGTGATCAGAATTGCTTTGGTTATAGCCATATTTCTTCATAACTGTAGTAAATCGACCAAACCACGCTCGTGGGGACTGCTTCAAACCATACAAAGATTTCTTAAGTCGGCAAACTTTCCTGGCTTCGGAACTATCATGAATTCCAGGTGGAGCTTCCATGTAGATTTCTTCTTTCAATTCTCCATGTAGGAAGGCATTCTTGACATCAAATTGGTGTAATGGCCAATCCTTGTTTGCTGCAACTGAGAATAGAACTCTAATAGTATCGATCTTGGCTACTGGAGAGAAAGTCTCACAGTAGTCAATCCCGTAAGTCTGAGTATACCCCTTTGCGACTAACCGAGCTTTATACCTTTCGATTGATCCATCGGGTTTATACTTGATAGTGAACACCCACCGACATTTAACGGGTTTCTTTCCTGGAGGTAATTCACATTCTTCCCATGTTTCAGCTCGTCTCAGGGCTTCAAGTTCAGTTCCAATTGCTTCTTTCCATTCTTATATTTTAGTGCTTCTTCAACACTTGTTGGTATTTTTTCAGAACAGATCGCATTTGCGAAGGACTTGGCTTCCGGAACTAGATTTCTTCTTGCGATATTTGTGACTGGATATCTCGACCCTCTTGAACTTCTTTCAGGTGAGTATCTGTTAGGCGGGATTCCCCTGGTTGATCTAGGTGGAAGATCATACCGAGCTGGTTCAGTCACACTCGAAGTTTCCGTCTCGACTTGTTCCTGTTGTTCATCAGCACACACATCAGAGTTATCTGAAGTATCCGGAGATTCAGAGCCACTTACCTCGGATATCAGTTGAGGAGGATCATTGTTGGTGGGAGTGGTACTGTCTTCCGGTTCTTCAGGACTATCAGTCTCCGGAGTGGATGTATCAGTCGAAGCACCATTCACAGGTGGCGCCCAACTCATCCATCTTAATGCGTCATTTTCGTTTTCCCCCTGACCATGAAGATGGGTCTGGTAAAAGAACTCAGTTTCACGGAAGTCACAGTTCATTGTTGTGAACATGTGACGCCGACTCGGGCAATAACACCGATACCCGTGTTGATTGACACCATACCCCAGAAACACACATTTCTCTGCACAAGGATCAAGTTTTGAACGCTCTATTTTTGGTATATGAACAAAAACAGAACACCCAAATACTCGAGGTTCAAGAGTTAGATTTGAAGGCAATTTATGGAAGGTCGACAGTGTTTGGAGAGGAGTTTTGAGAGCTAAAGCTCGGGTTGGGAGACGATTAACCAGATACGTGGCAGTGACAACTGCTTCTGGCCAAAATGACTTGGGGACTCGTGATTCGAGCATTAGGGCACGAGTGATTTCCAACAAGAATCGATTTTTGCGTTCTGAAACCCCATTTTGTTCAGGAGTGTGAGCACACGAGGTTTGATGAATGATTCCCCGCTCTTGACAGAAGTTTTTCATGGAAGTATTACAGAATTCTCCCCCATTATCGGATCGAAGAATTTGTATGTCCTGTTTGAATTGAGTTTTAACCATGTTACAAAACGATGTGAACTTAATAAACACTTCAGACTTAGTTTTTAAAAGATAAGTCCATGTCATACGAGTACAATCATCAATAAATAACAGGAAATAACGAAAATTTTGTCCCCCTTCAATTTTTGCAGGACCCCAAACATCAGAATGAATTAACGAAAAAGGAAAATCAACTCGAGTATCATTAGGTTTAAACGTTTGTCTATGACTCTTAGCCAAAATACAAGTATCACAATGAAAAGTTTTATTATTAGGAAATAAGTGCGGAAATAATTGTCTCAAATAGCCAACAGATGGATGGCCTAATCTTCTGTGCCATAACCAAGCTTTCCTATCGTTGGACCCATGAGTGAGCAGAACAGAACCATGGTGAGTAACTTCATCAACGTAGTAGAGTCCTTGTCTTTCAGTACCACGCCCAATGATCTTCCCCGTTCCGATATCCTGCAAAAGGCAAAAAGTGGGGTGCATTAATACATCACAGTTTAATTCTTTCGTAACATGACTGACGGATAATAACTTGTGCGACAGTGATGGTACATAGAGGCATCTAGAGAGTCGTAATGTTTTTGAAATTTCAATGGTTCCCCCTCCCTTAACTGGGAGAGTTTCCCCATTTGCTGTGTGAATTTTTGTTTTATCAACTCTAGATTTTGATGTTATATCAGTAATATCAAACGTCATCGTATCGGTGGCACCACAATCAAAGATCCAAGAAGTACATTTAGAATCTTTGGTTGCAACATGAGCTTTGCCAGAAACAGACTCACATTGTTCCTTAGTTAAATCGTACTCATTTAACTTATCGAGTAAGTTTTGATTAAAAATCTTTGGATTTAAAAAGGATTCATTACCCGGAGGATTTGGTATAGAACAACCAAACCCTATACCTGGTTCTGGTGCGTCATCGGTACTCGTCTCTCCTCCGCCTCTAGTTTCACTACTTCCTACAACCGCCGCAGCCTTTCCAGTCTTTGAGGTCCTGTGATTCTCATTCCACCAGTCTGGATAGCCAACAATTTTAAAGCATTGCTCCTTGGTGTGTTTTGACATACCACACTCTTCACACTTGAGCTTGCTTTTGTCGACCTTTGATTGGGGTCGGAATGCTGGTTTTTCTGATCGATAGTTTTTTGAGACAAGGCCTGCTCCATCGCCAGTGGTATTGAGCCCAGCTGCCACACCCATATCTGCCTCATGGTTCCCGTCGATAATAGCTTGGTGAGCTTTTTCTTTCCTGACCGTAGCATACGCGGTTTCGGGAGATGGAAGCGGATCAGAGCGGAGAATTTCCCGTTTAATTGGGTCATACCTCCGGTCAAGTCCGTTCTGAAACTGGAACAACTTTGTTTCAGAGCGAACTCGATTATAGGTGGCTATGTCAGCTGTGCAAGTCATCGGGTTGGGGTCGCGACGATCAATTTCTCCCCAAATTCCCTGCATCCCTATCCAAAACTCTTCCAGTGGTAGCTGCTGTTGTTTGAACTCACTAGCTTTAACATGGAGATCAAAAGTTTGTAACTTATCCTTCCCGCTGCTGTAAGTAACTGCCAAGGCTTCCCATAGTGACTTCGCTGTGGGAAATTCAGTAAGGTTACTTGAGATGCTCGGATCAATATTCTGAATTAACCATGAGAAAACCACAAGATCGGCTTGTTCCCACTCATCGTATTTTTCACTAGTGATGGCGGGAGGATTTTCGGTAAGGTGATTAAGATACAATTTGGATTTCCCCGCAATAGAGACTCGAATCATACGAGCCCATAACGGGTAGTTGTTTCTTGTCAACATTAGACTAATCTTGAGTTGATCGGACGGGTTTGGTTTTGGGTTGTGAAGCTGATTCGGAGCTCCATTACGAAGCAAATTCATTAGTTGCACTGCGAGATCGTTATTGTTTACTGCGAGATCGTTATTGTTTGCGTCAGCCATGGTTTATTTGATTCGTACGGATGAACTGCTTGATCCGTACGGATGAACTTGATTCGTACGGATGAACTGATAAATTCGTACGGATGAACTGATTGATTCGTACGGATGAGCTTCTTGATTCGTACGGATGAACTTCTTGATTCGTACGGATGAACTTCTTGATTCGTACGGATGAACTGATTGATTCGTACGGATGAGCTTGATCCGTACGGATGAACTGCTGATCCGTACGGATGGGAATTTTTCAAGAACTTGATCCGTGTGCGCCGCTGAAAATTTAGGGTTTTTCTAAAACTCGATCTAAAAGTCGATTTTTTCACCAAAAAACTTTGCTAACTGCCCAGATTGAAAAAGAAACGTTTAAAAAATAATAAAACAACCTTTTTGAGTGATTTCTTGTTCGATTGATCTAGTTCGAACGGGTTAAACTTCTATTCGAATGGACTAGTCGAATGGCTAGTTAGAACATGTACCTTTTTCTGGTAACCTGCTCTGATACCATGTAGAAATTAAGAATCTGTTTTGTGGAAGAATAATTTTATTTCATCAACTTGAAACGATTACATTAGATCTCTATTTATAGGGAAAGTATTAACCTAACGGGCTCAAGCCCACATACGGGCTTGGGCTTACATTTGTTTTAGGCCTATATTCTAACAAAAGGGAATTAAAGGCTATGCATCAAATAGGCTTCGTAAATGGAGAAAGAGGATTAAAGGTTGCGTGGAATCTTCCCACAGGTCTTAGCTAATGGGTTTCAAGAGTCAAGAGCTTAAAATCAAGAAATGGCTTCGTCAAGGTGACACGGTGTCTAATTTTCTTTTCAACTAGCAGGGAAAACTCTTCATATGAACATTTAAAAGCAAAGAACAAATATTTTTTCACTGATGAAGGTGAGGAAAGACAACATACCATTCTCATACCTCTGATTAGTATCATAATGAATGGTCTTTTGAAAATGCAAAAATATATCTTTGGCATGCTTTGGTGCTTCTAAATAGCTTCCGATTTAAAGGTATATTTCCTTAATAGCAAACTAATCGGGTGAAAAGTGAAAAGTGAAAAAATTAGACGGGTCTCCTAATTAAATACTTTCCGTTATTGTTGTTTAAGTTTAGAATTATATTTAGAATTGACTTAAAATATGAAAGGTTTGGTAGTGATAACAATATTGTGCCAATTTATTTGAGTGCATCTAATATATTTGATGCACAATATTAAAACTTTTTATTATTTAGTTTAAATTACAATTTCTTTAAGAGAATCGAAGGAGTGAAGAAATAGCTATAGTACAAAAAAGACAATGTCAATATTTATTTATTTATTTTTATTTTGTTTCATCTATTTTATCTAGATATGTGGGTTTTATTTTAGTAAATCAGTCATTTTAAGTGAGTAAATGTTTTCGATATAAAAACTATTAGTGAGTATCGAATTTTGGACTCTTCCCTTTCTATGAAAATTTATTCAATTTCATATTCGTTAACATGCCAACTCTATAGGACGATAAAAGTTGTTTTACAAGTATGGTAAAATGAATAATAAAAAACATATGAATAATGTGAAAATAAAATAAAATACTAAGCATCAACTTCAATATGAATTCAATTATATATAAATAATAAATTTGTCACTATATCATTCTATTCGAAAAAGCGAAAAATTACATTTACAACTAATTAAATTAAATGAAAAAATAAATGTCATACCACTGTTTATCTGTCACTGCAGTATAAAACGGAGTGTTATATCCCTCAAACTCTCCGCTCAGAAATCCCCGATTAAGCAAGGAAGTAGACGGTCGACATAGATATTTTCGTTATACCTTTTTTAATCAAAGATCTGAAATTCAATTTTTAGAACGAAGCAATTTGGGTAAGTTTTGTTTCTCTTTTAACAAATATGTGCATTCTCATTTACTTTACTTGGTTTTTGTGTTCACTAAGTACGGCATTGGCGTCACTAAATTGGTGTGATCGGAAATGTAACTCGTGTTTTCCTTGTAAAATTTTTATTTTTTCTCGCTACTAACATTTTGCTTGTGTTGTGACCGGGGTCCGATCAGATCAACCCCACGATTTATGATTACGGTTTTAGTTCTAAATTAGGGATCTTTAAAAAAATTGATTTCAAAATAAATTAATTATCCCCCTTTCTTAAATATTTATGTTACAATGTTTAAGCTTTACATAATTTATAATCATAGAGCATTCTAACAGTCTTTTGTTAAATTACAAGATCAATTCACATATCCAAGTGCACGATAAGATTTGTTCTCAATATTTTTGCCATTTATGTAAATTTTTATATGCATCGTAAAAAGTATGTGATTCTATCTATGTAATCAATTAATCATCAACTTTTTCATATACAAAATATGTTATATAGCATCAAAACAAATCTAATACAAGAGTTGGTATAAAAAAGTAAGTTTTAGATAGATTGAGGTCTTTATTAACAAATGTTTTTTCAGATTGGATTCCTCTAAATATTAAGGTCAAACATAGAATTCATGTTCCTTACAAATCTTTTAGTTAAATGCTGTTTATTTAGTTTTTAAAACTTTAATGAAGCTTTTTATACATTAAAAAATGGCATATGAATATAAAATACCAATCCTTTTTTCAAACTTTTTTTTAAATTGCAAGATAGAGAGTGGATTTACAACAAAAGAAAAAATACAAGCAAAAAGGTCATACAACTGCAATCGCCTTAGTTAGAATGGATCATTATACTTATAATTTTTCTAAACCATACTAGGATCATGTATGTATGTTATGTGTATATATCTAACATACAATTTTCTTAGTAGTTATAGTAGGAAATATTCTTGCTAAGCAAGCATTCAGGAATCCAAATATTAAATCGTAAACGTTTGCTTCTTTTTTTTTCTTTTCTTGACAAAATGTTTACATCGACAGGGCATCATGGAGAGTTTTATATGTGCTGTTTATGCTCTTGTCTCTTTGATGAATTTTACATATGAGTCAATTGATCCAAGTTGGGAACCTCGCCACATTTCGCTCAACAGAAGTAAACCAAAATCGTCGTCGCTCAACAATGAATCATTTCTGAATACCGGAAGTAGTAGTAGTAGTAATGGGGCTGACTATAAAGGGAAACAAGTGGTCGTTGATGATGGGAATGATGACATAGGAGCTTTGTCTTGCAACCCGAAAAGCAGGAAAAAGATTTCTAGGGGTTCTAACGATACATTGTCATGGAAAAACTTTATTCCATCACAAGAAAAGGATTTATTTTGTGGTTTTGTTAAAGAATTAAGAGAAGCGCTATTGAACAAACGAGATCAACAGAAACTCACAATTCAGGACATAGCGGAAGCGATGTTTGGTCAAGCATTTTTTGATAGTGAAGAGCCACATGTTATTGGCCCGTTTACACAAATGATGGCACAATGCCATCAAATCCATAAACAATTACAGGAAACTGCACTCTCGCCATCACAATCCAGGCTTCAAACCAACACCAGCTCTAATACCAGTAACCACCACTTCCTTCTACCGCCAACATCAACTCCTATTACAAACGCATCACATTCTCACGGGTCTATCGATCCACATGTTCAGCAACATGCAAGATCTTCAAGGAAGACCCGAAGACTACCTCCATATTTGAAGGATTTCGTCATGCAGAAAAAATATCCATAAACTATTTGTCATTTCTGGGTTTTTTTAATATGTTAAAGTGATATGATGACATATAAGCCATTTCTATTTTCTTTTGTTTTGTTATTTCCTTACCTTCACTTCATTTTATGCTTTATTTTCTTAATCAATCAAATTCTCTAACTTTTTGGAAATTATACTCTTACATGATGTGTTAGTTTAATTAGTGATGCATTTATTTGGCAATTTATGTAGAAAGTTAAACAGACAAAAAGTTAAATAGACAACATAAGGTAATGGTAAGAAAAAAGAAGCAATGTATTTACGATTATTTTTAGGATACTGAATGTATTTTGAAAAATACTGGTATATGCAATAAAGTTAATAAAAACATTCGAATACATGAAATAACGACACAAATTGTCAGAAAGTTAACTTGCAACCAAATGATATATATTTTATAGGTTTTTTAATTATTTATTTATGTTTTATTAGCCAGTCACGTGATTTTCTTTTTTCTACCAAATTGACTTGCAAATTGATTGATTGTATTCTTTTTGTGCATAAATGCTTATTGTTTGTATCTTGTACATTAAGTTGATGTGTGTGTAGCTTAAAGTGTATTTAGATTGAGTTGTAAATTGTATCATTGCATTTTGATGAGTTTTGCCAGCTACACACATGAGTGTCTCCAACAACACACATGAGTTTCTCCACGATACTCGTGTTTCCCAACATAACTCTTAGGTTGTTTTGGGGTTTGCCTATAGTTAGTATTTATTATTTATTGGGATCATAAATGTAGTCACTTGAATCCCTAGACAAAGTGTGTCGTTGGTAAGTGAATTCCCAACAAAACTAGTCTCACGAGTGGTCTAAAGCTTAGAAATCGAGTGTATTGATTGTTAATCGTATTATAGTCACTACGTTAAGTGTTATAATCTCAAAAAGGAAAACCCTATTTTTCAGCCGCCAACAAAGAACTCACCCTTCCGACCATCGGCTTTGGACGACGGTCCGGAGTACTCATCTTCTACCTTCAACTTTCTTTTATTCTTCTTCTTAGTTTCCTGATTTTCAGTCAAGGCTCACTTATTTTGTTTTCACTTCCGCCTAGTTTATGGCGAGGTTACACATGGTTCAATTTTTCCTTAAATTTTACATGTTCTTTCAGATCTTGGGTCATATGGTTCAGTTCTCGCTGATTAAGAAGGTTTATTCGTGGTTGGGTCGTTTTGGTGTTGGGTCATTTTGGTGATTGGTCATTGGTTTAGATCTAGTTGGTTAAGAAGGTTTGTTCGTGATGGTGCAAATGACGAAGGTTTAGATTTTTTGTTTCATCGTTTCAGTTGGTTTTGTGGCTGGTGTTTTTTTGGTGAATCGTTCTTAGTAGGCGCTATTTGGTTAGCCTAAGTCAAGTGATTTGGTCGTTTTAAGTTTGTGGTTCATGTTGCGGTCAAGGACGAAGTGGTATTATGCTGGTCTGGGTCGGGTTGAAGGATTATGGTTGAGTTTGTGGTTCGTGTCTTGGTAAAGGGTGGTAATCGTTATAACAAAGGTGGTTTTTGTCTGGTGATGTCCATACCTCAAGGTTTATCAATTATCCGCTCTTATTGCTCGAAGTGTCACCACTTGATCGCATTATGTGGTCGGAGTTGTTAGGTTGGAGATTCCGATGGGTTACGTCTCAAGTGTCGTGGTCGTATTGTACCCTTATTCCATATTTTCTATCGAGTGAAAGCCCTTAGTGATATTGCATTCGGTTGGTGTGGAGTTATTGATTTTAACTTAGTCTTTGGATGTCACTTTCTTACAAATTTGTAATTTTAGCGGGGATGTAGGTTTAGAATTATTTTGGTTTAGTGTCATGTTAGTATCGTTGTAATTCTAGATTCTTGCTAGTTTTGATTTATCTATATAAATTGTTGTCTTTCAAAAAAAATAAAAAATAAACAATCAATCATGTGGTTTTACTTGTGTTACATACTCTTATTTGTGATTCCGCCACTTATATGTTATAGGATTCAAATAGCAAGATCTAGTATTGTTATTAAGCAATATTTAGGCTTCCGCTATAAAGGTATGTTTCCTTAATACTCCTCCCATCTCATATTAATTGTCTTGTTTTGACTTTCTAAATCTTTTTCTTTTTCAACTTTAATTTTAAATATTATTTTTTTCGTGTTATATACTATTGATGAAATTATATGAATGAAAATACATTTAAAACATAATTCATTCATATAATTTGTATCAAATATTATATAATACAAGAAAAAATATATTTACTAAAGAATAAAAGATTTAAAAAGTTAACATAGAATAATAAGAAAAATGATATATAGGCCTAAATATATAAGCCTAAAGATTTGATTGGTTATTGAAAAAAAATGATTGGTTAAGATAAGGAGAGATAGAGAGTGGAATCCATGTGGATGAAAATGTATGGATTAGACATAAATTTAGGCCTACGATTTAGGCATATGTATCATTTCTCGAATAATAAATATGGAACAAAGGTAGTAGTAAATGTAACACCCCTAGGCAACCGTGGAAAGCTCTCCAGAAATTGTTTCAAAGCAACAAAGATGCGAGAGCGATACAACTTCATAAAGATATCCGAAATATTTGGATCGGAGACATGTTCGTTTCTCAATACTGTCACAAATTACAAGTTTTGCTTGAAAACCTAGATGATCCGATATACGAACGAGCATTGGTGATGCATACTATCAACGGCTTACTAGGAAAATACTATGGGGTAGCCACGCTGATCTGACATTCGAGGCCCCTACCATTGTTCATTCAGGTACGAGCCATGCTGGAGTTAGAGGAGACTCGGTTCACTCAACTCCGCCATCAACAAAACGATTCGTCCTTCTCTCCGAAGATTCTTATTGCACGTGGAAACAACACTCGGAACAACCCCTCAGGTTGGTCGAAACTTCCAACGTGGAAATTGTAATTACGGATCTAAATGTCAGTTTATACATGGCGATGCAAATCGGGGGCATTAACAGGGACAATAGGGTCACTCGGGTAACCATCGTGGGACTGGATACACGCACCAGCCGGTTCAACATGCAGGTCAGGGGCAACCGACGCTTTTCTTTTCAAATTCGGGTCAACCAGCGGGTCCGGGTGGTCCGATCCAAGCCACGGGTCTGGGTCACGGAGCAGCGTAGCCACCGGTGCAGGGGTATGGATACTACCCGATGAGTGGCTGGATAGCATGGAATCAATTTGGATCACGTTTTGGGCCTTTAGCTTCTGCACCAGTTGGCCCAACAGCAGCACACGGTTATGGTCCAGTCCCGATATAGCCACAGTTGGGCCAGCAAGCGCAACATCTACATCCCAGCCATGGACCCATGGTGCAGCAGGTATACAGTCTAATAATGTTACATATCCTAATGCTCTGAATGTTCAGTTCACAGCTACGGATCAGCACACAGGCCCTTCCCCAAGCATTTAGCAACTTGCCGTTTAAAGAAAATGGGGCTCAGGAATGGTATATGGATACAGATGCAACATCACACCTTACATCGGATGCAGGTACTCTAAAAACTCTTTTTAATAACTTTAATATACCATCTATTATTGTTGGTGACGGGTCTTTAATACGCGTAACCAACTCTGGGAATGCCATTTTCCATCACCACATCACCCTTATACCTTAATAACGTTCTTGTCACCCCCAATATCATTAAAAATTTAATTTATGTTCGTAAATTCACTAATGATAATGATTGTAGCATTGAATTTGACAAGTTTGGGTTTTCTGTGAAGGACCCTCGGACCCGAAAAATCCTTCTTCGATGTGATAGCACCGGAGATCTTTACCCCGTTCTACCCCTTCTCAAATCATCTTTTGCATTTTTATCTACCAGTCAAGACACGTGGCACCAAAGACTTGGACATCCAAGGGACGATGCATTACGAGTTCTTAGTTCAAATGGTTTTATTTCATTCAATAAAGGCAAAACTTTTTTGTTATGCAAAGCTTGCCATCGTTAAAGCCAACTGTGTCAGTGTCACCTTAACAATCACTCTTACATTTGTGCACTTCAAATCGCTGGTCGTCAAGGATTCACTTACCATGGCCACAAACTGTAGTAATGCAGTAATGCGTAATTTTGATGATAACCATTAGTTGTAGTGTATGATAGTTTTTCTTGTGAATCTGGGATAATCTGAATCAAAATCTGCTAGTCCAGTCATATCCAGTTGAAAACTCAGCAAAAAATTACTTATTTGTGTCAAAAGACAAATTAAAAGACGGGATTTAATATGAACGTAATTGAAGGAGTCAAGCATCTGGTCTAACATAGTAACAATAACATGTAGCCCGGCATATAGAGATTGTGGGTTGAAATCTCGTTAGGGAGAAATGTATATATTCACTATGTGGTGTAAGTTTGTGCCTTTCTTAAAAACTATAGTATGCTTCGTTATGTTTCAATACAAGTATTTGATTCACGTAGAAGTCCCTTAACCTTCGTCCTAAAAACTAAGGTGAACAAAACCTTAATCTTGGGCATATTCAACCTAGTTATATAACAAAATTGCTTACAGTTATCTTAACTTTTTATCCTTTAATCTTTATTTTAATTTTCAGCTAGAGTAAATGTAAATGTGATACTATTAATAAGTGAAATGGTAAAAAATTTAGATGTACCTTTAATTTTTACAAGATTTTGGCATCTCTTAATGAAGTACTCTTTTTTGTTGTTAAATTATTATTCTGGAAATATTTTCGGAATCGACTTTTGAGACATTTCCACAAGGTGTACATTCTTCAAACAAAGAACTACCTTTATTCCATTGTAGAATCCAAACATTTTACCATCTTACATTGTAGACATCACCAAATAGAGAGACAAAGTTTGCACTGTTTGTATCAACAAAGTAATCCTAAGTTAAGAACTACTTAATGATAAACACGAGACGCGGCCTTAATTTGTCATTATCTAAACAGCACAATCTTATGCACATGAATTTTCTTTCTTAGAACTCATCGAAAGCTATAGTTCGATGACTTTGTATATATTATTTCAGTCATGACATAGGTGGAAAAAAATCAATGGGTAATTCTATCTCACTTGTGTGCTGGCCCAACGAAATAACGAAACAAAGAGGTGAGGTTTTGGTGATGAAAGAAGATGGTGAGTCGTTAAAGTTTAAAGACGGGATACTTGTGAAAGATGTCTTATCTGCTTATCCGTATCACAAGATAATTCGTTGTTGTTCTGAAAGAACAGTTTTATTAGGTGAAGCTAAACTAAATTGCATTTGGCTTTACTTTTTGTTGCCGGTTGGATTGGCACTCAGCGAAGCGGCGTACCAGAATCTTGTCATATCCGTCACTTCACGAAATCTAGTTGCACACGGGCAAAACAAGATTAAGATTGATGAGAACAATCAAGATGGGAAGGGATATTGTAATGGAGGTAATAAACAAGATCTCACATATAACGACTATAGTTGTTCGTATAAATGGAATCCACATTTAAGGACGATCCCGGAAATAGCTACACCTTCTAACTAATATGATGCTTTTCGCCAACTAATGTGATGCATATATGTACAAATTTAACTGTGCAATATCAAATAAACTTTATTCTATACACCAAATCCTTTGCACTTACAAAACTTAGTCCAAATGTCACTTTTATTAAGTTTAACAGGTATGGGAATGAAGAAATGACTTTCATTCTCATTGTAAATGTTTGATTATTGGGTTTGGTTTGAAAATATGGAAACAAAACCCATTTATGCATTTTCTATACCCATCATAAGTGATGGGTTTAAAATCCATTCCAATACCCATACCCTATACCCCATACCCACTCCCTTATGCATACCAAACATACCCTAAAGGGGATTTTAATTGGACATGATTAATTAAATGTGACCATGTCTTAATATGGTAAATCGGTTGTTTTTAACTTAATTTGAAAACATGAATTACCTTCAAAACTCATATGGGTGTTGCTTTACCGAATAAGTCATTTATTTTTTCCGTTTTTATTATCAAATATTATTTGCATATTTAACTATATATATATACATATATTTGTTTTTTGGTTATTTTGTTAATTAAGTCGTGTGTCTATTTGTAATTTGGGTTTCGATATAATGTTTTATGTTGTGTGCTATTTATGATTGGGTTTCGATCTTGACTATTCTGTTAAATTTGCGATGCATAATTTAGAAGGTTCTGGTGTTATGTGTTTATACTTTCATGATAAATAAAATAAATTTATTTTTGAACAACTAAAAAAATAACTTAATTTCATATCCAACAAATACTTCAAATTTGTGTCCATGTCATTATTTATTGTTTATACATCATATGTGTCACGTAAGCAAAAGACGTACTATTTGGTTGTTTTCATGTTAAAATTTAAATTTAAATCTATCTAATTAATAAATTTTATAGATGGCCTTTAGCATATAAAAAACATACTTTACCAACTTTTCTTAAGATTAAATTGACAAAAGTAGTTCTTGCTATTTCCTTTTATTTCAACAGAGAACTTACGTTTAGGACCGACCATAAAAATTATTAATTCTTTTATATGTAACATGGAGCAATATAAATATATAAAAGAAACATATGCATATGCACATATATGGGTTTTTTAATATAAAAAACAATATATGATAATTCAAATATTATATAGATACATAATATCATACATATACATATGTAATATATAATAATCTAGAGACATAGGCATATGCATATATCTGGGGAATTTAATAAAAAACCTATAAACTTGTACTTTGGGATCTCGATTGGAACAAATGAACTCATTTGATATAATCGAAAATACCTATATATCAGAATCTGCAGCTATAAAGCACAAGTACAACTCCCATGTTTAACTATCTATTTTTTATTAGCTTTGGCTAGACCAATGGTATTTAACTTTTTTTAATATAATAATAATATTTTTACAAAAATATAATAAAACCATACTTGAAGAATTCTTTTCGATCTATATCTATTCACAATTACTTTTATATACTTTTACAAGTTGATTTAAAAAATTCGTTAGGAGTTGTGTTTCCAAATTCTAACATTTTTTTATATTCGTTATTGAAGGTAAATTTTCTTCAAATGTACGTGTCGGTAAATTATTTCACGGTGTTTATCATGTGCTTCTTTGGTTAATTTGGAAATGGCGGAATCGAATCCTTCGCTCCCTGATCCAGAAAGTTGAGAAGGTTCTTCATGAAGATATTTTTCCCTCGATGCAAAGTGTATCTCATCTTTGGTTAGAAAATCGCGGTTCTCGAATAAATCTAAATTGTAGCCGTTGGGCGTCAATCCATATGAGTTGTGGCTGAGTAATTACGGTGCTTCTGGCTTTTCTTTTTTAGGTGGTTGAGTTGGTTTTTTCTTCGTTCTTGTATTTTTGTAATTTTGGTGTTCTTTTTCTTTTGTGCTTCATCCGGTAGCTTTTTGATAACTTTCTTGGTGGCCCACTGGCCCTTTTGGCGTGTTGTTATATAATGTTTTGCCTTTCAAAAAAAAAGTAGGTGTAAAAGAAAAGAAAATAGTAGTAATGGAAAACTTTTTTTTTAAGAGCAAAGAGATTATATTAAAAACCCAAGTTAAGGGGCAAACTATACAAAACAACTCCGAGAAGGAGAACAACTTCACACCAAGAAAAGAGAAAAAACACCATAACGAAAGAAAACCTAGACCACAAGGCCAACTAGTCGGGTGCGAGGGTTCGAGGATTAAGAAACCAAGACTTCCAATTTATATTTGACCGTCTGTAGCGACTTTCCATCCATATTAGAGCAACGCATTGGACATTTGAAAAGATCTCCTCGTGTCTAATCTGCATTAGCTCTTGGTTTGAGGAAAATAAAATCCGATTCCTCCACTTTCATATTGCCCACAACATAGCATACCATGTTAAGAGCTTTTGCAACCCAATTACTCTCATTTGAAATAACTTTCTAGTAATAATATCGAAGAGGTTTACTTATCCAACAAAAACCATTATTGGAATATGATGGTGGTGTAAGTTTTCCTGGAACTCATGGTTGCCAATCAAGGTTAATATATGTGTAAGTAGATTTTAGAAACAAATATTAATGTTTTATACTACGTAAAATGTTTGGGGGTGCTCTTAGCAAAGAAAAAACCCTACATTTTAAACGGATCATAATGTAACTTTCAGGTCGGCTATCGGAGAAAGGACAAATGTCAGGGTTTTGATAGTTGACGAACTAAAGAAAGCTCTGAAATGTCATGATTTTTAATATCATGCTAACCTTATTAAGTATCTGGAATATTATTGAATCAATTGACATCGGAGAAGGATAAAAAGTTTTATAATATGTTGTTTTGTGTACAATGAGGCTTGATAGCAGCGAAAACCACATATAAAAACCCTTCAATTCTTTGTTCAATAATTCGTAAGGGAACTTAGGCAAAATTAAGTGAGTATTGATCAAATGTTTGAATGCTAATTTAATAAGGAACGTTGATATGTTTTTGTAAAGATCAATTCATTTATTGTATGTCAAGGTACAAGTTTAAAAGCAAAACTAAACTAAGAAGAAAAAAAATGTATAAGGTTCGTGGGTCGCATACTGCCCAAATGGATGTCACTGTGGCCCCGAATCACTAAATTGTCGTTCAAAAAAAAAAGAAACTCACTGTGAATAACAAACCGATCATAAGAGTCTATAAAAACATTGATTGTTGATGGTATAACTGAGAGTTAATATTTCATGACTTCGAATAACTGAATGATATGTATTCAATATGAATAACCGATCATAAGACTCTATAAAAACACTAATTGTTGATTTTCTACTTCAATCTTTTCCGACGCTTAATACAAAACATTGATGATGCATAGTAGTTCGAATAATTTTTGAGTCTTTAATGAATCTTGGTCATAATGTTTGTTAGTTTCGAATCGCCACAAATTTTCGACATTGAATGTTGAGGTAGATGTGAGTTATGAGCCGCTTCAGAATTCATTTATCTTCTTCCTCTTTAGTCTTGGACTTCATATAAATGTCTTATGTTGTGCATTCTTTAGGAGAAGTAGAAATTACAATAGTTTAGTGACTTATGAAGATATTCGGTAATATTGAAGTGTGAATCGATTATAAAGAAACTTTGTTAATCATAACAAATCTATATTAGTGACGGCATGTATAAAAAAGACTATTGTCGTCTAATCACAAAAGAAGATTAGTGACGGCATAACCATCAAGAAATAGACAAACTTATGAGCAAAACACTAAAGTAATTAGGATCTACATATCTTACACTAATATAAATATCTACATAAATCGGTGACTCAGTTAATGACAAATATCAAAATCATTTAGACTTCTACTTTTCATCATTTATATTTACATTACAAAATACAGTCGAAAGAAGATGCTACTCGTTGCCCTTTTACCCAGCCATAAGTATGTGATAATGTTGTTCGTCTACTCCATAATTTGTGTATTAATAAGGGCAAACTTTATAGCATTCTAATCATCATTAGAGTTGTATAGCTACAATGAATAATTACTAGAATCTTCACGGGATATTTTTGATGTGGTAATTCAATCTTCCATTTGGGCCCTTTGGCGGTTTCAGAATGAATCGGTATTCTCCATGAAAAATTCAAGAAAAGAACATATTTGCAGTGACATTAAACTTTCCTCTTTCAACTGGATTAGATGTAGAGATAAGAATTTTTCATTCAGTTGGATTGAATGGCTTAATTGATCTCGTTCTTCTGTTTTCGCTGCTTGGTTCTCCTCAGCTTCTCGCTAGGTTTTTCTAATAAAAATTTCTTGAAGTTTAAGAAAAAGAACTGGCACCAAGAGGTTTTAAAGAGAAGATAGTTATGATAAAAAAAAAACAATTGGAATATCCATGTATGATTCATTTTTGTTGATTATGCTTCACATATAAGATTTGGGTTTCGAACCCCCACTTTCTATCAATGAGTGCTTTTGTGTACAAAAAGCATGATAAGAGAGAAGTGTCACCAAAATATTGAAGGGGCGAAAATATTGAAGGGGTCGAGTGAGTAATTCGTGGACGTGCCACAAAGATATTCATGAGAAAGAAAGAAATCTTTAAATTATGATCAATAAGACTCAATAAAATTGATGGTACTCCCCAAATTCAAACAAAAAAACCACGCAAATTTTCAAAAATACACGAAAAGAAAGAGATTGAAGAAAACCCTAGCTAAGATTTAGACTCGGTGAATCAAAATAGATGAAGTTAACAAAATGAAACAAAGGAAAAGCAAATAAACCAAGTATGCATCTAAACAAAAAATTAATCTAATAAAACGATATTACCTGATAAACCAGTATTTGAAACAATGTGCTTTCCTTTATGTCCCGATGTTTTATATATCTACGAAAGAAAAAAGAAATACATTTTCAAGATATTTTAGTTATAGTAGAACAACAAGGGAGCTCCCTTCAGTCCAAGCATACCTAGAAAAGGATAAGATCATCTCCCGAATCATTCACACAACCACAATAGTTCAAATTACGCTGCTACTATTGTGTTTGAACGAATGAGCCGGCAGCAAATCCACACCCTCTACCTAACTATGAGTGGGCTGAAGAAAGCTCTCTAAGTGTTCTATACGTTATTGTTGTACGTTAAGCACACATCACCACCGATAAAGAACGATGAAAACCTAAAACATAAAAAGAAAGCGAAGAAAAATCTCTAAATTTACCATCAACAAATAGAAGCTAATAATATATAGATTTAAGGTTTTAGTACTCTTAAGTTTATGTGTCGGCTAGAAGATCCTATGATTCTTATTACACTAAATAATCAAAACAATTCAATCAGGTATATGAGATAAGAATCTTGATTATAATATAAATATCCAAGAAAACTTAAAAAAAAAATTTAAACAAATTAAATAAATATATTTTTGAAAACCCTTATTTCTACTTATTCTTTTTTTTTCAAAAATGTCTGAAAACAATCTTGATCAATCTCAAAATTCAAAACAAAATCAGCAAAAACTGAACCCTAACCCTAACCCTAAACCACAAAAATGTACAAACCAATCAATGAAAAAAATGAGAAATAATTAGACATCATTCATTTAAGTTAAAACAACCGAAAACTTAAAGAAAAAGTATAAATATAAACCAAAAAAATATAAATTAATTTATATAAGATCAATAATCATGATTTACTGATTATGGGTGACATAAATTATAAAAAAAAAAAAAAAAAAAAAAAAATTGTGGTTTACTCAAGATCTGCCATTGATGCTTATTCTGAAGCTTTTGTTTGATATATTCATGAAGGGTTTGATTGAAGAACACATAAACATGATTAAAAAGAAAGAAAAAATATGAGAAATGAAGTGTAAGATGAGAAATTTTAATGATGAAATGGTGGGGAAGGTAAGACGCATAAATCACGGAAGAAGAACTACGTTTTATATAGAAGGAGACGAAACATGATATGGTGGGTTGCTATTTAATTAAATTAAATTAAAGGGTATTTATTTGTTTGTTTTAAACTAATTACTATTGCCGTGTATTTATTATTTTGTAACGTATTTATTTATTTATATTATGAAAAGTATTTATCTTAAAAGGAAAGAAAATTGCAAATATGTTGATTGCTTAACAAGATATGTGAATTTATTAATTTAAAAATAATTTTATCATTCAAGAAAAAACTAGTTAAATAAGATGTTTCGTATTGTAATTATGATTTTTAACTAGTCTTCAGAAAAAAAATCTATGAAAAATAGTAATATAAAACTAGATCATTTACCTATGTTAAAATATTAACTATTTTTAAAAAAATATTACATTTCTATTAAAAATTTCAAAATATTTCTATTTTTATTACTTAATAAACATAAATATAATGATAATTATGAAAATTCTAAGCAATGAAAATAGTAAAAAAAAAAAAAATTCTATTACTTGATAATAAACATATATCTCATAATATTTATGAAAAATCTAAACAATTAAAATTGTTAAAGAAATAAATACATTTCTCAATCTTGAAAAGGCTTATGTAGTAATCAATACTCAAAAGTGTTAAAGTGAAAACATTTTTGGTACATAATGTAGTTACCAATCCTTAAGGGCTAGACTGAAAATATTTTTGGTAAATGATTTGGTTAATGTTATAAATACCTAAAAGGTTAGAGTGAAAGTATTTTTGACGTAAAAATATTAATGAGAAAGATTGAGGTGAAAGGCAGCAATAAAACCTTATCTTATTTAATACTAGTCGTATTCCCGCGCTTTGCGCGGTGACAATTCTAAAGAGATTTGTCACGAACAATGATCAGAATATGGAGTTTTGTATCTTTAACCTCCACCGACCTGCTACTTTCTAAAATTAAAACACATGGTTTGTGTCTATTTCCTGCTATTTTCTGTTTCCCTCGAATGTATAAAACTCAACTTCCAACAATAATACATTTATTTACTCAAACACCTTCTCCGCCACGGAATTGAAAATGGTAAATATTGAATCGCTTGCCTCATCAACAACATGCACATGGACCATATACCTGCAACAATGAAAACAAACATTACAAAAGGCAGGAATTGGGTAGGTTAATACCATAGTCCCTACATAAAACAACTCAAAACAATAACCTTATCATAGGATACTTCAAGTTTACGAACGATGTTGTAATGTTGAAACGGATGCGGTATTGATTCGGGACAGCTTTATATCCCATTTGACCTTCAATCACTCTGAACCTCGAGATTTGATATACCTGGCCCTCTTCGAGAAGAGCCTTAAACTTTCGTATATGATTTCTAGTGATGAAACCTTATATCGAACCGCCCTTTTTAGTAAAAAAAAAACATGTAAAAAACTAATTTAACCCCCCACAGTTTTCATCGTTGTACATAAAAAAAACATGGTAGAAATTATATATAAAAAAAAAAAAAAAAAAAAAAGAGTCCAAGTACTCTTCTGGGAGGGACGCTTCCCAGCTTAATAAACACACACATATATGAAAAATAAAAGGAGAAGGAAGTAATCAACAGAAAGCTAAAAGGAAAATGCGTACATTGACGCTACCACGATTAAAAGTTATAATTACACAAACAAAGGTCTAAGGGATCAAATGACTCCCATAACAAAAACAGTTTAAACATAAACTAACAAAGGCTATTCAGCAATGGGAGCCGCTGGTTCGATCTTCAACAGGTCTTCCACCGAAAGATTGACATCCTGACCAAGGGCCTCCAGATAAGGAAAGGGAAGCTGCTTCAAGCGGTCAAGGGCCTCATCCAATTTGGCATCAGCCGCCGGATCAAAGTTGGGAGTACCTGACAGGGGAAGACTCCTTTGCGCCTGCCGAAAGCCATTGCGCACTCCAAGAGCATACCCAGCATTGGTATACAGAGTGGCAATTTCTCCGTACGGGGCGTTGAATTCATGACTTTGATGGAGCTTCCCGACGAAGGCTTTTACTCCATCCCTAAGTAACCACACCACCTTCTCACCTAGCTCATCCCTTTCAACCGAAAGTTTTCCATTCGTAACCTCTAGGGCAGAATTCTCGGCCACAAGCCTTAGATTTTCACGCTCAAGGGCAGCCTTTTCAGCAGCCAAGCTTTCAACCATCGCCTCTGCCGCGGCCTTTTCACCATCAAAAGCAGCCCTATCAGCTGCCAACCTTTCACCAGCTAAACTTACCTCGGCCTTCTCAGACAACAGTTCCTCATTCCGGGCTTCCAAACTTTTCACTTTTTCAATTAACCCCTCCCAATCAGCAAGGGGCAACGACTTCATCCCAGGATCCACAGGTGTCAAAGGCTGAACCTTCACAAGCTCGCTGTTGGTATGCTCCAGGTCACGAAGGTGCTTCTCCAAATCTTTAATTTTCCTCTGAGCTTTGAAAGACTTCTTTAGCTCGAGCCTGGCCCTTCGGAACTGAGCCCTAGCACGCCTCCGGAGTTTGACGCTCTCCTCCTCCAACTTTTCAATCTTAGCCTTCGCGGCTGACAGTCGTCCATCTTTCTTAACAAGGGACCTTTCAAACTTAGCGGCGGTACCACTGGAAGCCATGTAACGTCCACGGACTTCAGTACCAGCCACTGCCAACTGGGCAAGCAACACATTATAGTTATTGATCAAAGTCTCCTCCGGAAGACTCCTCCAACGATGGGCCTCAACGGGAGTGGCAAAGTGGTTCAGCATGTCCTGACAAACTTCGGGATCACTCATCCCACTACCACACTTTGCTTTCCACCCGACCACATAAAGGGTGGACAAAGGATCTTCCTCATCGTTCGTTGAGTGGGGGGTAACAGAACCTCCCGCCTCGATCAATGGAGTTTCCGCCGGTGCACTCTCTCCCTCGTCTATGTTTTTTCCACGATCACAGCGTGGAGTGGGTTCCCTTACCACAGGACCATCGGAAGAGGAAACAGCAAGAGGATGGGAACCGGTAGCACGAAGAGAGGGTGGGACTTCCAAAGAAGGCGTCGCACTATGAGAGGGAGCATCTGTTACAGAAAAAAGAAATGTTAAGATTAAAAGAAAAGCAATCTTTCTCACAAAAAAAAATAATAATAATAAACATACCATCAGCAGGAACAAGCTTCCCTCGCTTGACCTTCAGGAGACCGGAACCCTTACCACGCTGCCTTTTGCGCGTCGATGGAGGAGCAGATGTACCCGGAGGGTCGACTACCAAAGCGGTCACACCGGGAATTAGGGTTTGAATTTTAACAGAAGGGAGCACGAAATCCCCAATTCCTCGCTCCAAAACACCTTTTACATTTTCCCCCAGGGCAACCAGAGGAAAAGATACCCCAGCCAAAGTCTCCAACTTCAAATACTCCAGCAAAGAAAGAGCTGTTTACATCGAAAGGGATTCTCTTAAAAAAAAAAAAAAAAAAAAAAAAAAAAAAAAAAAAAAAAAACAGAGAAAAAGGCCTTCAAGAAGGGAAACTTACGGCGGCCATTCAGGTGGATGGAGGGATCCATGTTCAGGGGAGTCCAGTTTCGGCTCAGACCACCTAGCACCAGCACCGACTCATCGTGAGTCCGGACGTGTATTTTGTTCAGAGAGATTAACCTGCAGCGCTCTACCTCTACATCGGTAAGAGGGGGAGCCGGATCAGAAATAGCGCCTTGCTGAGCGGGCCGCCAGGGAAGGAATACGGGGGCCACAGATCTGTCAATCCAAATAAACCTATCCTTCCACAATTTCAGACTGGTGGGCACGAAGCGAAAGCACTCCCACTCTTCATCATCCGTCGGTGGACGACGTTCGACAGTAAACCAATCCCCTGATCGAATTAATTTGAAAAGGTCTATCAACGATTTGACATTCAAGTTGGTTTAGCATTATGATTTCTCTAACGGAAAGTGTTGGGATAGGGTAGTTATTACTCTAAGACGAACCATGCCTTCGTCCAGCCAACTACCGATAGGGATGAAGCATAGGAAACAGGAGTCACGGACGGACGAAGGGGTAACGGAGAGTCTCAGGAAGCAGGAACTTCGAAGAAGGTGCAACATTAATTATGGACAAGACAGAGTGATGACAGCATTTAATGAAGAAGAGCGTGGGAGACAAGACGCCGTCCACGCGCTTCTGCATTTAATGACTGTCATAGTCAGCTGACCGGTATGGAGGAAATACAGCCACGTCGCTGACACGTATGAAGTGACGGATGAGACAGACCGGTCCTTAGGGATTACCCGAAGGGTAATGACCGAAGGCTTACTATATAAGGGCAAGTCCAAGGAATTGAGGGAGTCAGATTATTCTTGTAACATATTTATTTCTAATCATCTAATTTATTAGCTAGAACATTCCTTGTATTCAATACTCAATCATTTGTATCCTTGAATGCTTGGTAAATTTATATAATATCACACTGATTCTCTTATAGTGTCGCCCCTTCGTCTGGAGCCGGACGAAGGGTCAAACGTACGAAAATTTACTTTAACAGAAAGGTTTACAAATTTGCGGTGGGGCGAAGGGTATAGGATAATGACGTAATCACGTCGAGAAAACATGAAACCATCTAATCGGGAAAAACAAAGCTCAGTAGAAAAGTACAAAAGAGAAACATGGACATTTGCAAGAGGTAGCTAATGACATATCTGGTTAGTTTAGGGTACGAGTACACATGGAATCAAATTGTAAGACTATGTTCTTAAACATGGTTACCGCAAAAGAATTTGTCACATAAAGAAAAGGAAACTCTATGGGTCACACGTCATAAATTAACAATTTGCTTGTTAGTAGCATACTACTAAGATGGTTACGAAGATCATCCCAACATACAATAACGAAGCGTATTCAAACACATTGCAAATGAGAAAAAGACTTACAAACCTCATGTCGGAGGTTATGGGATAAAGACAAGAATCATACAAAGAGAAAACCGATGTTTATCTCCAAAATCCATTTCGACATTCTTACTTTATTGCTCTCCCATTGGCCAAACACGTGATGCATGCGTGACCCCAAAGTTGTCAAAGCACACCTCAGGCTCAGAGGCTAGCATGTTATAGTCTTTGTTAGTTTAAGGTGCGTCTCTTAAATATATGCGCTCTTTTACCTTCTCGGTTATTTCTGACGTACTTTATATATGTTATACATAAAATTATTCTTTTTTTGTGTTACTTGGTGAGCCAATATTTGATGTTTCGTGTGTTGGGCCAATATTTGATGTTTCATATGTTGCAATGCTATCTATAATTTATATAGATGGTTATAATGTTATAAATACTATTATTTGTGTTTCACAAATGGTGAGTCTCATATATTTCAGGCACTCGCCTTGAACTGCACTTCGCGCCTCATGCTCCGTGAATCTTTGGCTCTCTATTGAGCCTCTAGCCTTTGGCAACTTTGGTCGTGACACAAAGAAATGTGCTCGGTACTCCATGGACAACTTGAAGGTCTCTGGTTCAGGATGTACGAATACTTAAATATAAGACAACGATTCAAAATCCAAATTTGACTTATTACATAAAGTTGGTATGGGTGGTACGGTTAAAGCGAAGGTGACTCACCTTCTCAATAAATCGAAGATGATCAACCACAATGAGGTACACATTTCCAACCAGTGTGTAAAAGACGGTCTAGACGATTTGAGAGGTCAGCCGACCCAACCATGCCTGGATGTCTCAAATAGGTCCGGTCAACGGAATCGGTCTGGTCAAAATTGTTAAAATCTATAAATAAAAACTCAAATAGGCTAAAATAACCTTCAATTTTGAAAAAAAATCAACCATATGTGAGATATAGATCAATAACAAGATTTCAAGAGAGAGAAGACTAGAAAAAAAAAGAATGTGGTTGCAAGCAAATTATAGTTTGATAAAATAAATCAAATCGCAAATGTCTCGTCCATTTAAATGGCTTATTTATATTAAATATTTAAATAAGGACCAAGCTAACATTAGTTTTTAATTTAATGTGAGAAAATACTTATTATAATAAATAAAGTAAACATAGTATTAAGTTTAAAAAATATAGATAATTAAAAAAGATATTTATATTTATGTCCTTATAAAACTTTAATATTACGTCAATATCCTTTTAAAAATCAAAATTACGTTAATATCCTTCGAAAACATAAAAATTCTCATATATATCCAAAATAATAAATTAATAATATTTAAATAATTTTAATATTTAAATTATTCATCTAAATATTAATTAAACTTTTTACTCAAGTATGTTACGTTTAATCTAACATTAACCAATGTATCTCGATTTCATAAACTCGCAATATAGATTTAAAAGAGACTGATTTCTATAATTTTGAACATTAACCGGAATAAAAAGGTTGCAAAACTTCCTCGTCTTGATTGATTAATGTTTTATAATATATGTTTCAAACAAATATTCATTGAATTTAATCTGTTCAGTTCATTCGGTATTTGATTCTTCATTGACATATTTGTTTAAATAAGCATTTGGATTAGTTTTATTGATTTATTCAATATTTTAAATATTTTAAATCATTTAATTAATATTTAGATGAATAATTTAAATATTAAAATCATTTAAATATGGGCTAATTGTTTGGAAATGCATCGAACTTTACATCCAAAACTATTGTATGTATCCATCTTTAAATTAGTTTATGTATGTATCTAACTTTCAAAAATCTCTATTGAATGTATCCAACTTTCAAAAATCTGCTATTGTATGTATTCAACAATACGTGTCATCCATATAATGTGCCACGTAAGTTGTCACATCATCGTTTTGCTAAGATTTCATTGGTTGGATATATACAATAGACCAATTTAAAGATGGATTCATACAATAGTTTTGGATTTAAAGTTCGATGCATTTCCAAACAATTAGCCCATTTAAATATTATTAATTTATTATTTTGGATATATATGAAAAAAAAATTCATGTTTTGAAAGGTTATTAACGTAATTTTGATTTTTACAAGGACATTGACGTAATATTAAAGTTTTGTAAGGACGTAGATATAATCTCCCAAAGGTATATAACATCAATAAATTCTAAAAAAAATCGATGTTTTTCCATTTTAATATGCATTTAATCTAAAAAATATTCACCAATTTACAATCAAAAGATATTTATACCCATTGTATACTATTTTTTAACTTCTTATCTTTTTCAAATTTTCATAGCGCGTTACAAAAAAACTCGTCCTATGAGGTGCCTTTTTTTTTATCGTCACGCCTAACAAAGACGTCTTATATATTTCTGTAACTTTCTACCCACGGAGTAGCACTATCATGACACATTATTTAGAACATTCGCTATAAATGTAAAATAAGGAATCTTTTGGCTATCGTCATGTATGGAAATATTGGGAGGCAATATCATGTGTTGATGTTGGTGTGAGACTTGTGTTTTGTGGATACAACGCATGGAAATTTAGGAGGCAGAATCATGTGTCCATGTCTTTGTGGGACCCTACATTTGTCCAGGTTGAATGGCTTTGATTTAGCACAAGATTCTTACACTTTTTATGTTAAATATTTGTTTTTTTCCAATAATGATACCATACATTTTTTATATGATAATATAATATGGAAAAAAAAATCAAAAAAAATTATAAATATTTAAAGTATTGAGGTTGCAACACAAAAAAAAGATTACTTTATATAATAGTAAAAACTCAATCAAGTAGGTGTTTGTTTGATATGTTATTTTTTTTTATCAAATTTAATGTAAACAACGTCAAATACATAATAAATTAGTCGATAAATAAGTTTCCATAGCTCGTTGGTCTTCTTCAATCGTATAAATATTAGATGATGGTTTGAACTAAATATATGATAATTCAACAACAATATACAAACATGATTGAATAGTTTATAGATTTATGTAAAGAGTTAAAGACTTAAAGACTTAAAGTTATCTTTCTGATTATATCTTGTCACCTATATGTATATATTTTATAACGAGTTGAGTCTAAGCAAGTCAAATTAAGATATCTCATTGATCGTTATAATAGTGTTACACCATTTGGTAAATTTATATAGGAAATATGTTTTTTAAATATTTGATAATTCATAACACTTTTTAAGAAAAAAATAAATAATTCTTTTTTAAGTAAATACTTTAGTAGAGGGCCACGTAAACCACTTAGTTGTCAAGCGTGAATGGAACCCCTTTGAAGGCTAGCCCATTGGGCCGATATTTTCTTTTCTTTTTAATTACTCAATTACTTTTGTTTCTTTTAAGTAAATAAATAAAATATATTTTTTTTTCTCTAAAATAATGGGTAAAAAAATACGTATCTCAAGAAATAATCAGTTGTAATTTATTTTTTATCAAAAATATATATATATATATATATAGAGTTAGGATCCAATAAAAAGAAGTTAAAAATAAAAAGGATAGGGAGGGTTTATATGCTGACACGTGTCCCAAAATTAAAAACCCAAAAAAAACCCGTGAAGGGGCAAAATGGTCATTTTACACATAAATTTCAGATCTAATTTAAAATCCCAAAATAAACCTAGATCAACTAAAAAATCTCTCTCTTAAAATTAGATCTGCTCCTCCACCGATCTGCTCCTCCACCGATCTGCTCCTCCGCCGCAGCTCCGGCAGCTCCCGCCGCCAGTGTCCTCCGCCGCCGATGACCTCCGCCAGTGACCTTCGCCGTCGGTGACCTCCAGAGGTCACACTTTCTTCATCGTACAATCCTTGAAGCTCACCGTACAAGTTCTCAATTCCCGTCTTGCTGATTTGATCTTCATGAACACCATCATGTAACGCGATGGCGTGACATTGGCGCGATGGTGTGACAGTGGCGGCGGTGTGACAGTGGCGGAGTGGTAGGAGCTGACGACGGCGGCAAGTGGTAGGAGCTGACGACGGCGGCGTAGTGGTAGGAGCTGACGACGGTGCACATTAATTTTTCCGATCTGGTAGGATTTCCGATCTGGTAGGTTTTCCGATCTCATGTTGTTTTAGGGTTTATTTTGTGATTTGAGTTTTGATATCAATTTTAGTTTGGGAAAAATATTCAATTTTGCAGATTTCTTTTAGTGATCTTGAAGTGGGTTTTGATTTGGGTTCAATTTTTGACACAGGTTTAAGTGCGGTATCTCTAGCCGGAGGTGTACCGTGGTGGTGGTGGTGGTTGTGTTATTTCCGGTGGATTTCCGGTGATGGAGCTGACTACGACGGATGAAGGTGATTTCCGGTGACAGTGGCGGTTTTTCCGGCGGTGACAGTGACGATTTTGAACGACGGATGAAGGTGATTTCCGGTGGATTTATGCACATGTGTTTGTTTCGGTGGATTAATACTTATGCACAAGTTTTGTTTATGCACATTGATTTTTTTTTGTATGCACATGTTTTTTTTATGCATATGTGTTTGTTTGTTTTGGTGGTGGATTGATTGTTTTGTTTTGGTGTATTGATTTTCCGGTGAATTTTCCGGCGGTGGATATGTTTTGTATAAAAAAGCTTACGTAAAATCAATACACACGTTATTTTGATAAAACCGATGCACAAGAAAATCGATGCACAAAGATTGAAATAGGGATGCACAAAGATTAAAAAAAATGAGTAATCTGGAAAAAAAAAAAAAAAAAAAAAAAAAACCAGATTTCTGCAAATTACCAAAAAGGTATGAAAGTTCGAAAATATTACCAAACTGCCACCGCGTTGACTTTTTCAAACCCCCTTTTTGTTGACTAAATGATTGGCCCACAATCCTTTCTATCCTTTTTACAATAACCCACCCCTATATATATATATATATATATATATATATATATATATATATATATATATATATATATATATATATATATATATATATATATATATATATATATATATATATATATATATATATATATATATATATATATATATATGAGTCTTAAAGTAATAAAGAAATTTCTTGATAAAAATTAACACAAAAACGTAATTTTGTTTTATTAGGCGATATATAATAATATTGTTATATTCTTGTTGCCTATGTAGGTGGGTTAAAGAGGGCTAGCTTCATGGCTTATGTTTGCTTGTCTCATGTTAGTGTTGGCCACTAGTTGCCACTAATCATAGCCTATTTGTTTTATTTTTAGATCATTACTCATTAGGTTAATTTATTAAAAAGATAATAATTTATAGAGATATTATTGTTATTAAAAGTTTATAAATAATAAAAAAAAAGTTAATTACAAAAAATGTCTTTTTGGTTTATCCTAAATTACGGATTTCGTCCTTAATTTTTAAACATATATTGTCTACTTAGAAACTAATTACGTTTTTCTTCCCTAATTTCTATGGACATCCATTTTATGGACGAAAAACGTAATTAGTTTTTAAAAGTGGACGATTTATAAAACGTTTTAAACTTATATAAAACAAACATCAAATATATTTTTTAAAACCTTTTTCATAATATCTAATTCATGTAAAAAAATATTGAAAATGCAAATATCACATAAACCACACAATTATTCATTTTTTTCCTTTATCAGACACTCTTTCACAATCCTTAGGTCATAAGTAGGATGGCAATGGGCATTCAACCCGATTGATATTCACTCGATCCGATCCACTTTTGGTGAATATGAATATAGATTGATGGATATGGATACGGATATGGATGTTGTAAATTTTTGGTAAATCGGATATGGATGGCGTTTTTCCACCTATGGTCTATGGATAACCCGTTTACCACCCGAAATAACTATATATATATACATTATTATTAAAAAGGACTTTAACTTACCTCTAAAATAAGAACTGAACTACAACTTTTATTTTAGCTACAAAATTATAAATATTAACATAGTTTTTTGTATAATGCATTTCAATTACAATAGATATTTTTATACTTAGTTAGCTTTGATGAACACGTTTAAAAAATAGAATCAAAACATAAAGTTTAGCACGGCGGTATAAACAAACATCAAATTATGAAAAATGAGTTTCATTTATTGGATTGTATTTGTATATGTGACAAACTTTATGTTTCGACTCTATTTTTAAGTTGATATTTTTTCAAAGAAATTTTTTTTTATGATATCCAATGGATATCCAAATGTCCGCTTAATCCAATGGATATGGATATGGATGGATAACTTTTTTTTATATGGATATAAATATGGATATGAATGACAAAAATATAAACGGATATGGATATGGATATGGATACAGCTCTATCTTATCCATATCCGATCCATTGACATCCCTAGACTCATAATTCTAACTCATATACCTCCGTACTACAAGTATCTGAATTATTATGCGTCGGATTATTAAAAAAATATATTTTTACTTTTATGAAACTTGTTTAAAGTTTTAAAGCATTATTTTAATATTGTCTATCAACCTTGTTTTAAAGTTTTTCTAATTATTGAGTTGGGTTCTTAACAGGAGGGATTTAACTATTCTGACTTTTTGAGTAGTAGCTAATAGGCCCAATATTATTTGGAACTCTTTGGTTTTGATAAGCCTTAAATTATAAGCCCCGACTTTGAACTTTTAATAAGAGGCCCGATTTTGCCCTTCAACAATGTTATACTCATTAGATCAATTTAAAAAACAATCTTGATTATATAAATTATGTCTTTTTAAATATATTATTTCTGTTTTAAAATTGACTTTGTTATTAGACATTAAAAATACATGGGATATTAAATTGTAACTAAGAAAGTAACAAGTCAACCAATGTATCAATTTTCCTATATTTACTCACGTAAATAACCAACAAATGGAGATACTATTGGTTTGATCTATTTTTTTGCAAATTATTTTTTGCATACAAACCAACTCCATATGAAACTAATGACCAAAGCAAAGTATGAAAATATTAATCCGCGACTCACCAGGCAAACATTAAATGTATATTTCTTATTGGTACAATATTAGGTTGCTATGACTTTATTATTTTCAAAAGTGACACTTTTTATATTTTCAATTTCTATTTCATTTCCATTCAATTTTGGTATTAGTATTACTTTGTATTCAGTCAGATATCTATTTTTGCATTTTATGACCTTTATTGTTTTGTTTGATTATTGTTTTAAGAAAAACATCTGGATGGGTGTGACCTTTTAGGAATGTGTTTTTCATTAGAAAAAAATCATTTACAGAATTATAGTGAAATCTGCGAGAGATGCACGAGAATAACGCATCGTAACCATTGAGGTAGTCGGAGTTTGTCATTGAAATTTAGTTCAAATGGAACTGAAATGTTGAAAGTCAATAAACGGCTTTCAAATCTTTAATACTTTTTAAATTGACTAACTAAAACTTAGATTAAATTAAATAATACAGTGTTTATGATCGTTTTAATAAGCTTAACATGTTACTCAATATAACCTAACCCGTTATTTTCCCAACTACTTTTGACGTTCACTTGTTGGAAAATGATAAAAAAAAATGAAGTGGAATGAGTTTGGGGCTCATGTTAACTTTGTTCCTAATTTAACTTCATTGTTAATAAATCAAACGTTATTTATTATTAAGGTAAATATTAGATTTAACCAATCAATGTTCATCATTTATTATAAAAAATTAACCTTTTTATTGTGGCGTTTGAATATACAAATGTTTAATTGATCAAAGATGGTATCCGGACAACGCACGAATATAACACTAGTTTAATATGGACAACTTTGATAATCAAAAAATATTAGCTTTACGAGCAACTTCACAATAAGCATTTCTTTTTCTCTTTATCAAATTGAATTTTTGGTAAGACAAATTACATAAGAAATTAATTCGATATAATATGATATAATATTGTCATAATAATTCATAAAAATTTAATTTAGATGGACTAGAACTAGGGATGGCAACGGGGCGGATTCGGGTCGGATATCACTAAACCCTTACCCGCATCCATTTATAAAACTCATACCCATCTCCAACCCAATACCCATCGGATACCCATATAGTTTTACCCATCAGTTTTTCGGGTTTTCCCGCGGGTATTGGGTATACCCATTTACATTTATGCTAGACAAAAAGTCGAGTTAAGGATAAAAAAAATTCTTAACGAATTACTAAAACCCAACAAAATACCTAATTCATTATCGACATTTCGAAATTTTTAAACGATTATTTTAAAGGATATAATTTAAATTATGTGAAATCAATTAGAGTATATAATATAAAAAGTTATTATTAGTATGTATTTTTTATAAATAAAAAAAGAAAAAAAAGACTTAATATGTGTATGGGTACGGGTAGGGGTACAGATACGGATACGGATAATCTGACGGGTATTTGACAAAACCCATATCCATACCCAAACCCGCAAAAGAAATATTTTTGTGTCCATACCCGCCTTCAAACCCGCCAACCCGACCCAACTGTCTCGGGTTTCAATTTTCCCCATCAGTTTCGGGTGGTTTTGTCATCCCTAACTAGAACTAGAGTCAGGAAAAACATATTTCACTAAGTGGTTGTAGTTGAGATTTATAAAAATAAATAAAAAAAACATAATATATAAAAAAAAAATTGTTGTTTAGAAATATAAAGAGTATTTTTGTTATGTTGTTTATAAAAAATCTAAATCTGACTCCTAAGCTATCTCAAATAGTTTATTATTAATTTTGAACTTGGGTGTATTTAATCAAGAAGTCAATTAAACAGGATTGTAAATAAGTTTATAAAAAAGTATTTTTTTTCCTAAAATCCCTTCTACTAAACACACCAATATAATACTATGTTTAATTATACTATCATATATTAATTTAAAAATATATATTATGTAGTATTATTTTATGTAGTTAGTATTAGTATTAGTATTATATTATGTCGTATATAATCTAATTAAAATATTAGACAATATTAATATAATATAATATAAAATAACATAATATATTGTTATAACAATTTACAATATAATATAAGAAAATATTCAATATAATATTATATAATATATTTTAATAATATTATATTATATAACAATATAAAATTGTATGATTTTCTCTCTCTCTCTCTCTCTCTCTCTCTCTCTCTCTCTCTCTCTCTCTCTCTCTCTCTCTCTCTCTCTCTATATATATATATATATATATATATATATATATATATATATAGAGGTGGGTTCATTTAGGAACCATCAATTATTTAGGAACCATTAGGAACCATTAGGAACCATTTTTAGGCAAGGTGGCAATTTTGTAATTAAGTCAAATCCCCAAATTGGAAATCAATTAAAACCCACTTTAAAATACTAATTAACTTTAAATTAACATATCTAGAGTATAACTAGGTTTTAGGAAAAACTAAATACACCATTAAAACAAGCATTTAATTATCTTTCCAACGAGCACCCACTTGATATACTTTTGACGACTTTTTTTTTTTTTTTTTTTTAGTGAGTTTCGGTATATACACTAGTGTATATACTAAATATTCACCAGTGTATATACTAATTCACCAAAAACACATCTAAACCATATACACTATACACTAGTGTATACACTATATTCACTAATGTATACGAATCTTTATATTAATTTCCTTTTAATTGTGAATACGCAATATACAAAAGTGAATATACAATATATATATACACAAGTGAATATACAATATACACAAGTGAATATACAATATACACCAGTGAATACCATGTATTCAATAGAGAATACATCTTATACATTAGTGAATATAGTGTATACACTAGTGTATATTGTATAAATACACTAGTGTATAACTATACATTAGTGAATATAGTGTATACACTAGTGTATAAATACACTACTGTAGTGTATAAATACACTAGTGTATAACTATACATTAGTGAATATAGTGTATACACTAGTGTATAGTATATATGGTTCAGATGTGTTTTTTGTGAATTAGTATATACACTGGTGAATATTTAGTATATACACTAGTGTATATACCGAAACTCACTGTAAAAAAAAAAAAAAAAAAAGTCGTCAAAAGTATATCAAGTGGGTGCTCGTTGGAAAGATAATTAAATGCTTGTTCTAATGGTGTATTTAGTTTTTCCTAAAACCTAGTTATACTCTAGATATGTTAATTTAAAGTTAATTAGGATTTTAAAGTGGTTTTAATTGATTTCCAATTTGGCTCTCAATTTTGACTTAATTACAAAATTGCCACCTTGAGTTTAATTACAAAATTGCCACCTTGCCTAAAAATGGTTCCTAATGGTTCCTAAATAATTACATGGTTCTTAAATGAAACCAACTCTATATATATATATATATATATATATATATATATATATATATATATATATATATATATATATATATATATATATATATATATATATATATATATATATATATATATATTATATTTTATAAATATATTATATTATATTTGTTATTCATATTAATTTAATTAATTTGGTGTTTCTAAATTCTTTTAAGTTGTAATTGTTAGAAAATAATAATGTAATATTTATTAATATAAATAATTATTTATTTGATTTTATATTCAATTGTTGTGTATAATATTTAAATCACGCAGCAACGCGCGGGTAAAAAAAATATCGTTAATAACATTTTAGGATCATTTATCTCTAAAACATAATATCAAACTTTGTAAGGAACTCCAATTCAATGATAGGATTTACCTACTAAATAAACTCAAATATATGAATTGAAATGTAGATTCCTAACAATTATGTAAGTCAATTAGAACCTTAAAGTGTGAGTTCTCTTTGTTAGAGGAAGAGACATTTTGAAATAGTCACCAATGCGTAAAAGTTATTTACAATCTTCGTATAGAGTTATAACTTTCCAACAACTATCTGCGAGAACCACATGAGACATGACTCGAGAAAGAACTAGATAGACTACATTATAAAATATACTCCCAAGTTTTCATGATAGAGATCGAGTACAACCTTTGGCCTCATCAACTTTCATGGGCTGAAAAATGGAAGTTGATATTGTGTTCAAGGAGTGTGCTACATCAAACGTTATAGTCGTACTTAACATATAAAAAAAAATCATGTCAAGAAATTTCCATAGAACATACTTATACGATCGTACAAAGGTAATCAATCCCAACCTTTTAATAATGCAATTAGATTAATTGATAATGAATCTAAACCGTTTGAAAACTAATCATGTTGGTACATGATTTTAGCTGTCTGTCAAGGTCATAAGCGGCCTAAAATGAGTACTCTAAATTGGGATCGAATAAAATAAATGTTGGATATTTTTTTTTAGCGAATTATTCTACGATATTGTAGTTGCTAAATTGTAAGTACATTTAACTTGCTATCAAACAAATCATACAAATAGTTCTATCAAAATAGTTGATCTAATTGATATATACTTTTATTGAAATTTCAATAAATAAAAAACAAACAATTATTATTCTTTATATACATCGATATAATTTGGAGCCTTCGAAAATATAGAACGTAAAGTGATTGATTTATCTCCTTTGTAGTTAAGCCGGCCATGTATGATTATACATGCTATATAATTAAACAAATAGTTATGAAATATGGATTTTTAATATATGATTTAAACTAAAAGTGATAGCTCTAATTAGTCATTACATCTTCAATTTGAGTTAGAAATGTTGAACAACAAAGAAAAAACCCTAACCGTCTTTAAGCATTTTTTCTCTAGGGTTTTCCTATGAGAGTCTCTCCATCACGTAATTATGATTTGAAAAAGCCTCATTCTCTCATCGTTTTTGTTGTGATTGTTCTTTTCTCCATTCATGGTAGAGACCAACTGCCGCCTTTGTCGGCTTTATTTTTCTTTATGAGAGGTTTACTTTCGGTTATAATATCCTTACCTGCCTAAAATCTTTGGAAAATATGGGCTATGAATTTAAAGTTTGGGATTTTGGAATCACATTTTGGATCCAACCTTTTTATGTGTCAAGTTGCACAAAAGTCTCTTGCAACCTCATCTGAATTTTGAGAAAAAGAAATATTTGGTTCGTTAATGATTTCCAATGGTATCTTCAAAGCTTTCCCATTCAATAAAGTTCAACATTTTTCTGATTCACTGATGCAAAATCTCCCATACATTATTAAGGTGATATTTTCGAGCGTGGTTGTTCCTCAAATAATGTGTAAGGTATTAGATTTTTGCCAATTTGATGCAAAAGCTAATGGTTTATGAATTTCTTTTGATTTATTATCAACTCTCAAGAAGCAATTATCCCCCTAATTAAATGAGAACATTTCCTATGGAAGTGTGCAAACTAATGTATTTTAATGTTTTGAAATTTTGCATTTTAGTCCCTAGACTCTAAGGACTTAGCGGTTTCCCCCCTAAACTTTAAAGACTTAGCGGTTTCCCCCCCTCAACTTTAAAAAATATAACGCTTTTTCACCCTAAACTTTAAACGACTTTTAGCTTTTTCTGTCTGCACTTTATATGTTTTTGCGTTTTTCCCCCCTCAGCTTTAAATAATACTGTTACGCTTTCTACCCCTCGGAATTTTATTTGGATTCAACTAATACGAACATCTGCTCAGATTAATAATAAATAACGGCATCGTTTTAGCAAATAGCTACATTTATATTTCGATAAAAAAGTAAAAAAACAAAAACTCGAGTCCTTTTATCCGGAGTAAGATAAACGACATCTTCTCCTCTTCTCGCTTCGATCAATGAGTTGATCCGGACCTGATGGGATGGAAGGTCGTAAAAGTATTATTTAAAGTAAAAAAAAAGTTACGATAAGTAAGAAATAAAAAAGACGTGGAAGCCCAACAATAATAAGCCCAAACGAAGCCCAAAAAAACCTCAAAAAACACCCTCAGCCCATACCCGGGCACGAAACATGGCCTAATCTTGCATGCGACGGAGGTTATGGGAAACACGTTGCCATTTCCAGAAATACCGCAAAAAAAACGAACCCGTGCAACGTACGGGAAACCTCTAGTTAGGATTAAAATTGAATGTTTTTTATGTTTTATTTATGTTGCTATTTTGATATTTTAGTATCTTTTATAATCCGTGGATTTTCATTCGACTAAAACGTACCTCAATATCAAGAAGTGATTTTCATTATAAATAAAATTATTAGGCTTTCCTTTTTATTCAAGATAAAAAAAAAAGTTTAGAAATGTTACACCACAAAGTACGGATTTGATGCCTTGATGGTAATTTTATCCTGTTAAATTGCAAATTTATATTTATAATGAAAATATACATATGTATGACAGAATATAGCTTTAGATATAAATGCGATGACTGTTTATTTAATTAACTTTGAGAACATTTACATTTAAGAATTATGACAGAGGTCCCCAATATTTAAAATATGTCAAATTTATGTCCTCTAGATCTAAAAACAATTAAACAGTAAATTTTGAAACCTATTTGCCCCAATTCCAAGTACACTGATTTTTCAGATCTAAAATAATATAACTTTTTACATATATAAATAAAATAAATCAATATATTATGTGTTTTAAATTAAATCAATCAAAGAAATACATGTTTTAAAAAATATTGTCTCATCGTTTAAAATATAAAGTGTTTGCGAAAGTGATCCTATAAAATATACATTTATGAATATACATGACACGAGGTTGTTTGGATTGGTACGTATTGTATAAAACATACATTTATTACTTTATCCATTTTTTTGTGCTATATAATACCTGATGTAAAATATATGAATGAATTGGATTTTAAATGTATTTTTAATTGGTATGATTTTCATCATCTATTATATAACAAAAACAAAAATATTTAAAGTCAAAGGTGAAAAAGAAATACTTTAAAAACTGAAAGTGGACACTTATTATGGGATAGAAGGAGTAATATACATGATGTTCTATGGATTGGTACGTATTATATACACCCCGAGTTCAAAGTTTGAGTATGTATGGTCACGGTTATAAGTTAAAATCTAACAAATTTTCATAACGTATATTTTTTTTTGTACGGTTTGAACCTATGTATATCAACGAGAAAATTTGTCCGCACGATGCTACAAGATTTTTGTTTCGTAGAAAATAAGTTCATTTTGCATCGTAAATTGTATACTTATGAATCTGCTAACATCCTCTAGTATGCCCTTCTAAATGCGAAGGAATTTCAAAAATGTTGTTCGATATTTCTTCGGCACGAATCCATCATTCCTATTCTTTCATTATGTTTTCCACGGTCTTTTGAACTACATTGAGCAAGAAATAAAGTGAAAATGAGTTACTATGCAAAAAAAAGGACGAATGTCGTTGTAGTTCTAGTAACATAACTCAAACAAACTTATAACGATGCAGATACCCTTTATTTTATGGCTCGTGTGATAAGCAAAGTTGTCAATGTTTCGGGCTGTTAGCAAACTTGACAGGTGCTTTCCTCGTCTCTTCGTAATCTGATTTGAATATAACAAAGAAAAAGTATGATGTGTTTGGGCTAATATATTAACAAACACTTGGTTGGGCAAAGGTAATATACAAAAACTAAATCAAAATAGAGTGTATCTTGGCTGCAATATTTAAGTAGCGAAGGAGAAAAAATAGCGAATGAGGAGAGCATGAGGTGGGCAGAAGCAAAGACGCGTCTGATGGGATGTTTGGTTAACGCGCTATGAACAGTGTTCCTGCCGCAGGGAATGTATATATAGGATAATACTATACCGATACATTTAGATAATCAAATGTTTAACAAATATGTATTGATATAATGTGATTTCTATCAATATCTTTGTTGTTGTTGGGGTATTATTGGTCACATATCATAATCTCTTCGGGACTTCGCTGGTAATCAAATTGATTCTATTCGCAATAAAAAAGGTAGATATGGTTTTTCACAGAGTATGCATCGTTGTTTTTTGGGTTATTTGAAAGTGGTGTAACCGGATCATTCATGTAGAAAAACACATCAATCTCTTATATTAAAACAAGCATCTCTTTCGGATATCCCAAAAGGTTCTCTTCAATGGATTTCAAATAAAAGTACCAACCCAAATATGGTGGTAGACTCGTCGTCCTGGAAATCGTGTCTTAGAAATATTTTCGAGAACCTGAGGTCATAGTTTGCATGTTCAAGATATGTGTTTTTTCGCTTGGTTTTCCAATTGTTGTTATGAGGTTTATTGGTTGTGTGCCGTTTTGTTCAGGGGGGAATACGCAAAAATTTAATAAAACACTATCGAAAATACAACAAACCAAGATACAAATAGACTTTCACGGATGAAATAATTTCAAAACCAAGGCTAAGAATAATTTATATCAAATTACGTTGAATTTTCCAAAGTAAATAATTTTTCTTATTTTTTTTTTCTATTTTTCTATTTTTATTTTTCTTTTTTGTTTAGAACGGCAATGTTAGTGATTCGGGGCCACAGTGAAATCAAAGGAAGACTCGAACCCAAGACTCCCTAGTAACCAATGGGACAAACCCCGTTGGCTCCAAAGTAAATAATTTAAGTTAACTCACTCACTTCAATAACGACCCGTTATGTTCCCTAGCATTAATTTTACTTAAAGTTCATATAAATTAGAAATAAAATAAATTTCATTGATTGAACCCATGATTTCTTTAGCTTTCTATCGTTTATTAATTCTCACATTTTTACTCATCAACTTCCCATTTATAAATTCTCAATTACACAACGACAATATTTCAGTTTCATCAAGAGTTCTTGATTCATTTCTTCAAGAATATGCTTTTCGAGCCTTTTATCGACTTCGGCCGATGACCGGAGTCGTTTACGACGGCAATGTGGCACCTGAGTACACTGGAATATCGGTTTCGGCCCTTCGCCTGAGAAGTGGTGGATTGAGGAGAAAAGGGTATTATGGGTAATCTACTATATTTATATTTGTTTTGGAAATAATTATTTGTTTTTTATTTAGTATTGTAAATAAGCAAATAAACATATATAATTTAAATACTTAAAACTGTTTATTTCATCTAAAATCGCTATAAAAGTAGATACTTGTATGTTTAGTTCGAACTTTTTGTTTAAGAGTATTATTTAGTTGTTTATAAGCTTATTTGATTCAACTTATTTTACAGTATATAATTTTATTTTTCATACTTACATTTTAGAAAATAACTATAAGATTATAATAATTTAAAGTTTGAAAATAAGTTAATGAATTTGAAAATAAGGCAAGAAAAAATTGACTAATGAAAAACTAACCATAAGTTAGTAAGTTTAAAAATAAGCTAAAACAAACATCCGTTACTCTAGAATAATCAAATAAGTAGTGCTTATTTGCGTTTTTAGTGCCCATTCGCGTTTTTTAACACGATAAACAACTTAACATGTTTTTTTAGTACACAAGAAACATCATCTTGTTGTAATTACATGTTATCTCATATGTAGTTCATATATTGATATCCCTAACAGGTACAAAGAGTTCGACATTCCGGTAGGCGTTATCGAGAATCCGTATGTCGCGAGGGTGATACTAGTGTACCAAAATTTGGGTAATTGGTCATCATTTTATTACCCGTTACCGGGTTATTTATTTTTATCACCGGTGGTGGGTTTATTAGCTTACAATGCATCACATTTTCCGGCAAAAAAGTTACCGGAGTTAGATCTCCGGTCATCGGAAAATCCCATTTTGATAAAGTTCAAATCTTTAATTGTTCCCCCAACTGGGGTTTCACCAAAATGTGTATTTTTTGATTTATTTGGTGGGGTTGAATTTGATCATGTGTTGAATGGGAGTGTTTGTGCTAGTGTGAATCAAGGGCATTTTGGTGTTGTTGTTGAAGAAAATTTTCCGGTACCGGAAAAGTCGCCGGAAAATCCTATCGCTATTGACGGTGGTGGTGGTGGTGGTGGAGGGAGTATTGAATGGTGGATTGGAGGGGTGGTGGGAGGTGGGATTTGGGTGGTGGGAGTGGTCGGAATGTGGTGGGCGATGAGACGGTGTAGACGGCGGAGGAGTGTGAAGAAAATGGAATGCGCGGCGGAGAATGGTGTTCCGTTGGCGGCGGCCACCGTGGGGAATTTTACGATGCCTGTAGCAATGGAGATTAGGACTAAACCAGTTTTGGAAAATAAATATGTATTCTAGGTTAATTTTTCAATTAATTATTATTACTATTATTATTATTATTATTGTAAAATAAAGAGTAAATTACATCGTTGGTCCCTATATTTGTATCCAAATCACTAGTTCGAGATTTTTTTTAAAATAATTATGCCAATAGTCCCCATTGTTGTAAATCCATTACACCGGTGGTCCATTTTTCAAACGTCCGTCTATATTTAACGGAAATCATATCACGTGCCCTCCACACGATGGCATTAAAGTCTTTAACCACCCTACTCACTTTATTCACATCAATAGTCCTCAAAACCCATCTTTCTCTCTCTCTAAAAATATCAAATCCACTGTGTGTGTATGTGTATGTTTTTATTTCTTTTTTTTACATCAGACAATTGTCTCATCTTGTTACAATCAGAAGAAAAAAAATTAAGGTTTTTCTATATTAAGGATCTTTTTTTTGTTGGATGTTTTGTCTTTTTTTATATATTAAGGATCTTAATTTTTTGATATAAAACTAAAAGCCTAAAAGACATTCTTCAATACTTTACTATCAAGTTATAAACTTATTCCTTTCTTACCTTCTTTTCTGCCAAGGACGGATTAGTGAGGGTGTTAATCGATATGGTTGGACTTAAATAAAGGTATCCCGATGTCTAAAGTTGTTTGCAAAGTGAAACGAATTGGTGGTGGATTTGGTGGGAAAGAGACAAGATCTGCTTTTTTTGCCGCTGTTGCATCTGTGCCAGCATACATGTTAAAGCGTCCCGTGAAACTTACATTAGACAGATGTTGGCTGTGATGTTATATCATTTAGGTCGTGTTTACTAATGAAGGAAAGGTGGTTGCATTAGATCTTGAAATCTATAACAATGTCGGAATTCACTTGACCTCTCATCGCCACCACAACAACCACCGGTTTTCGTCACTCATCCGCCACCTCCTTACCGTTCCCCCTCTACCCAAAACGAATCAAATCGCTACCCATCATTCGAGTCTCCTCAAACAAACCCCCATCTTCCCCAGGATGGTGCCCATCCGACCAAACCCTAAACGACGACGAAGAATCCAACGGTGTTCAAACACCCACTGTGACTGACGAAATGGGGGGAGAAATCTGAACCGGAAAATGAACCGTTAACGAAATTACCCACAATTGATTAAGAATTTTGATTTACCCCTTTGGTTTTGATTTTGATTTGGGGATGAAGATGATTGGGGAAATAGTTCATTGAAGGGAGGTTTTGAGGACTGTTGATGTGAATAAAGTGAGTGATGTGGTTAAAGACTTTAATGCCCTCGTGTGGAGGGCACGTGATCTTATTTCCGTTAAATATAGACAGACGTTTGAAAAATGGACCACCGGTGTAATGGATTTACAACAATGGGGACTATTGGTATAATTATTTTAAAAAAAGCCTCGAACTAGTGATTTGGGTACAAATATAGGGACCAACAGTGTAATTTACTCTAAAATAAATTTGGTTGCAAAACTTGTTACCTTTTTTTTTCTGTTTCAAATTAATGTAATAATGTAATATAATAGCGATCAAACTACTATTTAGAACCTCGCAAGTCTAAAATGAGTTTGGCGATACATTCATAACCAACTTAAAATTCTGTTGAATTAAATAGTACTAGTTTATTATCTGCGATAACGCGATAAATATATGAAAACTATTAATATAGAAACGGGATTATAATGGGTATATCAAATAAACCTAAAATCAAATGAAACAAGTATATACACTATTATAAGAATGTTAATCAACTACATTTACAATTTACAATGGTTTTTACGGAGTATTTTAAATTTAATTATGAAACAATGCACAAACCAAAGAAAGATTGATAGGGAGTAGTTCTAATCTCTATCGAAATGACATGTGTAAGGAGCTTCCAAGTCTTGAAGGGACTACAAACAATAGAAAACGAACAAATTCTTAAATTGTTATCGAAATCAAACCTATGAATGAAAACCGAAAGCAATTACTCATATTCAAGAAGTAAATATTAGTAATTTGGATAGAAAATTCAATCACTTTTTTACTTTAGAATTTCATCAAACACGTGATTTGCATAAAAGACACACAAAAAAGTGTACATAGCTCTGCGGAGACCATTACTTATCAATCAAAATTATAAAATAAACGAAAATTGTTGATATTAAAGAAAAGAAAACTCACATAGAAACTAAATATCATAAGTAAAAAATCACTTATTGTATCGGTAAATTTTAGACTAAGGTGCTGTTCTTTTGAACTAAAGGTTTTTCCTCTGAATCTGAATACCAGCTCTGAATAATCAGAGGTGGTCCAAAACTCTTAATCTGAATCAATATACTATGTTCTTTTTTCCTTCGTAACATCTGTTTTACTATATTAGTACTAAACTGTTTCATTTATAAAACGTCTTAAATAAAAACATTCATAAAATGTTCAAACATAGTGGCAACATTTTTCAATTAAAGATAATATTCAAACAACATTTTCAACATTTTTGCATTAATTGTGCCGCAAGTTGATCTCGACAATTGATCATATATTGTTGATATGTTGTATTTTCATGTGGTTGAACCTCGTCCTCATCATACTCGTCTCCATCTTGTACATTCTTGTTAGCATGTACTTCACCTCGATCATATTCGGAGAAAAAATCATCACTTAATCCTTCTTTTCGTATAAAAATATGAATAGCAAAGCATGCAATAGTAATATTTCTTTGTTTCACCAAAGAATACGGAGTCATTCTCTTCAAGATGGGAAAACGTGCTTTCAAAACACCAAAAACACGCTCAATCACGTTTCTAAGTTTAGCGTGAGCGTGATTGAACAAATTAATAAACTAATTGTCTAACATCAATTTCAAGATATAAAAATAATTAACAAAAGAAAAGTTCACATAAAAGTCAATGTAATAGTAGGAGTTTATAGGCAATCGAAAACAAATACATATTAAAAAAAAATTATATCACCTAAATCTAACAAACAATCATCAATATCAATTTATATAACGAAATCAAGTGACAAACCATTGGAAAAAAATCAAAAATTATTTGAATTTAAGGATAGAAAACTTACCGGTGAAGAGAAAGAGGTAATCAGAGGTAAAAAGAAGTTTTTCATGTAGGGTTGGATCAGAGGTAAAAAGAGTTTTTTTGTCTCTGGTTGAGAAAAAAAAAAGAACAACAAAATTTTTAAAACCTCTGACCGGGTCAGAGTTCAGAGCCTATTAAGACTTTTTTTTGAAAAAAGAACAACACCTAAGTTAAACAAAACCTCCCTGATATGCTATGCTAAACTCCCTATTTATTATGATTGTATTCAAAACTCGGTTTAGAACATATATTTAGCACTTTAAACTATTTGCGACTATAAATATGAAGAATGCAATAAATTATATATAATTATTATCCTTTGTAAGTGGGTGAAAGAAAAATATTATTATGTTTATGACCATTAGATCAATGTTAATTTTCATACAAAGACAATAGTTATATATAATTATGTTTTTATTCACATACTACACTTTTCCTAATTATAACTTTTTCTTTTCTCATTTAAAACACACAGGCATATTACTTTGTGAATGTTTCAATAGTAGTAATCGATTAATTTTAAATGAGTATTTATCTACTCAAATAAAATAGGTTAGACAGTTTTTTAAATTAACAACATAGTTTTTCAAATAAACATCATGGGAAAAATCCTTTCGTCCGTCTTTAAATTGTCCGTGGACTTGAATATCTATGACTTTTGTTTGTTTAGTTTTGATAATCTAGCATTATTCACAAATTTAAGGTTATAATTTCTTTTTCATCTCTCATTATTTATAATTTTTACAGAAGAAAGTCATTCATTTGATCCCCAAATATATATATATATAAATGTGTCCAACAAAATTCAAACTTGGTACTTTCCATCTTTGGTGTGAGTTTTATCCAATTTTAAATTCTCAATTTAACAACTCTGAGGGACGATATATATATATATATATATATATATATATATATATATATATATATATATATATATATATATATATATATATATATATATATATATAATTCCTTATAACCTCTTAATAATTTAAAAATTAAATAAACTCTTATAAAAAATTACTGGTCTAGAAATTTTTTAACTGAATTACTATCTCGGACATTTACGGCTTAAAATGAACCATTTACTGAAAAACAGTAAAATTTTGTTATATTAAGTTAATTCCAACGGTGTTTGAAAATATATAATTTTTGTAAATATAATTTATAAACGTAGTTTTAAATGTTTGGATAAAAAAATAAAAAAAATACACTTTGCCTCATTTGTTTTTCTAATCAAGATCTTAAAGTGACATATTTGTATTATTCGGTCAGTGCAATTCTAAATAAAATGTTTTGAAAATTATTTCCAAATTTTAAATCTTAATCCCTCTTATTAAAACTAACTTCCACACTTATTGTGTTGTCTATTTTTTAACTAGTATTTCAATAAGATAAGAATTATTATTACTTTGGTTTTATATTTATCTAACATTTTTTTTAAACAAGCGGCATAACTGAATTATGATCATTTTTGTATTTCCTAATAAGCAATAACATTTTTAATGATAGTTTATGTTTTTTTTTATAATCATAGTTTAACTTAATTTAATGTTATTGTTTTTATGCAATTTAACTAGTTTAATATATTCAGACTATTCAGAAAAAACAAAACACCATCCATAGTTCGATACATTGATTTCAGAAAACATTTTGGGAAACGGGACTGATCGGAGCAATGATTCCGGCGAACGTATGCTGTTTATCTCCGGCGACGCCTTATCTGGAAGAATCTCACCACCACGCACCACCGACATCATCAACCATGGCACCTTCATCGGCGTTTAAACGTAATTCATCATCTAATTGCTTATCGTTCCCCTTGTTTGTTTAATTTTGTAATTTATGCAAGCATTCAATGCATTATACTGTTATAGTCTTAACTTATTTTTTGGTTACGAGCTTATCTAGCTTTGGCTTATGTTTATAACTTTTTAACTTCATAAGCCCTTTTTTCCGACTTATTTCGTGAAACATAAGCTAAAGTTAGATAAGCTCGTAACCCAAAAATAAGCTCATAAGCGTTTGATGAGTGTTTGGATTGGCTTATTATTAAAATCAAGTATGAAAATGTTACATAAACCCATAAGCTACAAAAACGGAGCTCACGAAAAGCCCTTACGTAAGTTCATAAGATTAAACTTACAAGCTTATCCAAACACTAAATCTTGCTTACATTCCTTCAAATAAGCTAATAAACTCATAAGCTCCTTACATAAGCTAAAACAAACACCCCAATAAGTCGTAGTTGTTAGAATCGAGTCACTAGTTGAGTCAGACGACTTGGTGTGTAACTCGTAAATACATATGGATTCAGTTATATATTGTTTAATATTAGTTTTCGGATGGTTTTTTATTATTATAGGGTAGGGATGTGATCTGTACCCGGAAAAACGTTCAACACATAAGAAATCTAATATGGATTTGCAGTGTACACATAAAAATTTATTTAACTTGGAAGATATGAACGATGGATATCTGTAGTCATATAGTATTGTTCTGATTTTTGTGCAGAGCACTGTTTCAACCTAAACTTGGGGTAGTTACAAGGCCTAGGGGGTGTTTGGTTTAAGTACTTATTGCATATATAAAAACGCAAAACGCAGTTTGAAGTGTTTGTTCATTGTTTGTTTTCTGGGATTTTAGCTGTTTGTACAGTCTTTTAATTAGAGAATGAGCTGATGGCTTAATAGGCTTATGCAGTATTGCCGGCTACCGTATTAATGGGTTCTGCAATTGAGAATTGTAATAGAGTAATAAAAATGGCAAAGAACGTTGATAGAAAAGTGGTAGAGCTTATCCTTTCAAGTTTCTCAAGATCCAAACATACGTAGGCCAAATACTTGAATCACGCTTAGTACAAGATAAATTAATACGTTCCTGATAGCACCAAATCACCAGTAGCTTAGTTAACTATAGTCTTTATAATGTAATTTTTAAATTTTCTACCGATTAAACAAATATAAAATCATCTCTGGGAAGTTCTCTCTTAATTGGACAAATCTATAATTGGATTTTTCAACGACGAGGAGAAAAATGTACTCCTCTTTAGGGTGTGACACACATAGATACATAAATGTATATGCATTGTCAAGTAAACAGAGAAAATAAATTAAGAAAGCAATATTGCTAAATTATTATAAAGTCATACGAAAACATCCTGTTAAATTTCTTGTTGCTCATAGTTTATTTTAATCTTTAGCATTGAAGTATTAAGGAAAACTGATAAATGAACATAAGAAGTATAATGGACGAATCAAACAACCAGAAACAGAATACAACATTAAGATGTAAAATAGACGTGTTGTAGAGGATGTTTTTTGTTTTTGTTTTTTGTTTTCTTTTTACTATTTTTATGTACATATATGATGTCCAAGTATTAAAACGTGTTGCGTCTTTCTAGAAACAAAAGCATTGGAAGCCTTAAACTTGAATTTAGCTCAAGTGTCAGTGTTTCACCTTTAGCCATAGTAGTGATTAGATTATCCTATTTGTTGTTTCATGATACTCAAATGTAACAAATTATAAATTTAAGTCTCCAAAGATACTCAACGTAAGTAACGTCAGTAAAGACATTATTTCCTGATTAATACCAAAATCTATCGCATTGGATACTCATATACATTCTTAAGGAAGTCTTGACATACTTCATATATTATCTATGCTGACATACTAATTCCGTACTAACTTTCATTGTAACGGAAAAAAGTATTGCGGATATTCAGCAAATATCCATAGCATAAGTGATAGAAATAGTAAATAAAAACATTATAGTACATCGAGGATATTACTTGTAACAAATAAAGTTCATAAGACATGCGTAAATTTCGCAAAAGTTAAATAACCAACTTGTGTAAATTTATTAACCCCGCCACCCCCTGAAGTAAGCAACATAAATATCCAACTATTTTCCAATTACCTCATTTAATTTCTCTTCCTTTCTCTTGCTATATTCTCTCCAGAGCTTACTGATCAGATAATTGAAAGCTTATTATCAACGTTTAAGCGCAAACGAAATAAGCTATGGATGATCTGTTTTATCAGAACTTGACGTCTGTTTGGACCAGTGCAGATGTTGGAAGGTATAGTTTTTCTATCTGAACGTGAAAATTATTAATATGTTTATAATGTCCGCTTCAAAATTCTGATTATCGTTGCCTTCTAAATCTTATATATGTTTTTTGGTGTTATGATATACCTGCAGCCCATATTTGGAAATGCTGCTTGAAGAAAAGAAAAAACTTGCTCCGTATACACAAGGTTTTCCTATTAGCAATGAATTGCTGAATAAAGGTTTAATCTCGTCTCTTTGGATCTAAAATTATTTTAATTAGATACTGTTTATGTCCTTGTCTATATTACAAAAAAAAAAAAGATCAATATATTTAGAGCTCGTAGTATAGATTCTTTCATTTGATGTTGCTTTAATATTTTTTCCGTTCATTTTGGTAAAAGTTTCTTTAAGTCTCTCAAATGTATATTCCTTTTATGCCTCTTGCAAGGTTTTTTTTTGAAAGAAAATAAATTTTATAAGTGATCTCAATTTTCTGCAAATGTACTTTCACAATCTTTAAATTAAATCAATGCTTTCATGGAAGATGAATATACTTTAAGCGGTGTTGTTTTAGTGTTTTCCATGGTATTCATGAATCATGATGCAAATATTTAATGACGGTAATAATAATGACAATTTGGCTAGTGGCATAACTAATTGCGTTTTTCATGCTTAGATGACGTGGATTTAGCTATTACGGTAATAAAAACAATTTGCTAGCGGTGACAGTTGTAAAATGACGTGTATGAGACAAGTTGGACCGTCTGATAAATGTGAATTGTTAGTATTTACATTTATTTAAATGATTTTATTACCTTTAGACTAAGTAAATTATATCCTAAGGTCAAATATTGGTATTATAACTAATGTAGATGGATTTGAAGGCGTATTTTACTTTTGGATATTCAGCTGTGTTGCAAGTAGTATGAAACTGATTATCCAACCTCTAATTAATCAGAAGCATAATACATTTATCCGAACATAAAAATCTGATATTTACGACAACTATGTTGTCCAAACATAAAAATCTTCACTTTTGATGTTTTATTTGGTGTTAAACTTTTAATACAAGCTAGCAAATATATTTCTTACTTACGTTCGTCATGAATAATGTGCTATTACTCTTTTTTATCCACAGAGATACTGAGGGTTTCAGAGATAATACCAAATCAAGTTTGTAATGAATTTGATAGACTGCAACTTGGAAGCCCAAATCTGCCGTGTTCCTTCGACGACATCATACCTGATTTGGCTGCTTTACGTTTAGGTCCTTCGGATGGAAGTTATGCCTATAGTCCTCTAGGTCCTTTGGATGGAGATTGTGGCTTTTGTCCTCTTCGCCAACAGGTAAAAACATTTATGTTAACGTCCTTCAAGGAAAATTTGGTACTCTTCTAAATTTCTAATTGGTCGAGCGAGTCGAGATTCACCCTAGTGTAGTTTTCACTTTTTATACATAATTCTTCGACGTCATTTTATCTAAGAAAATTAGATTATTATTGAAATAAAAGATAATTTTTTGAAATCATATACACTTGCATTTCTGTAATTCTCTCTTGGTCGACTTTAATATGTACTTGCATTTAATTTTGATACAGGAATTTGGTGGGCAACGAGGATCATCTAGTTCGGGTTCCTTGTTGACGAAAAAGTTTTTGCGTCTGGAAGTGCCCGTTGATAGCTACCCCGACGTAAGTTATTCAGCTCAGAAAAAAAATAATCTTCCATTATACTTACATTTTTTCAAATAAAAAGGGTGAAGCTTATTGGGTGTTTTTTCTTCTCGATGTTAGTTCAATTTTGTTGGGAAGCTTTTAGGTCCTAGGGGAAATTCTTTGAAGCGAATAGAAGTTCGCACTGGCTGTCGAGTTTTTATCCGAGGAAGGGGTTCTATGAAAGACCCTGAAAAGGTAATACTCTAGATATCAAAATTTAATCAGGTGGCTAAATGGGTGGGTTGGTTAATACGTCAAAACGGGGTTTTGTACATGTTGGGTTTGGTTGACTTTTTTATTTTTATTTTTATATAAATACTGTACTTGGTAAGTTAAATAAGAGTACAGAAATTGTATTATGACGATAATAATCTAAATTTTGTAATAAAATGATTTAGGCGGTTTTTTGAAGTACATTACTTTTGAGCTACTTTATACCTGTTTCCTTTTCAGCTTATCTTGTTATATTACCAGTTTGACCCGTTAGGGATAAAACTTAACCCGAATCAACCCATTCATAGGTAAATGGGTAAAAAATGACACCTTTACAAAACACATAAACCGACCACTGATTTTACATGGTTATCACATATTTTTGGTCAGGCATGTAATTGAGAAAATCGTGAAAATTTAGTGACCTTTTTATCCAACTCGCTAACATCTAACTGCTAGTTTTTCTCAACTTCTTTTTATTACTATCATTCTCTGCTTATTTGTATAGGAAGATCAATTGAGGGGAAGGCCAGGCCTTGGCCATCTTAGTGAACCACTTCATATAATAATTGAAGCGGAATCGGCTGCAAATCTAGTTGATGCACAACTGAAACAAGCACAAGAAATCATTGAAGAATTGCTTATCCCAGTGGTACGTAAATAAACTTTACACATCAGTTTTTGCTACATTACTTTCAATCTCCGATGTTCTGGTTTTTACAACAAAAAACTGCGATAACCTTTTATTTCTTTCTTTTCTTATAATTGCTAGAGTAAGTCGAAGGATTTATACAAAAGGCAACAGTTACGAGAACTCGCCATGCTGAAATCTCTTTTCCCCGAAGACAAGACTGGTGCCGGTGCATCTTCTAGCAGATCAGGTGGAATGAGGCGGGCTTCAAGAAAAGGAAACATGTAGTGCCTTCTCTCTTGCATAATGTACAACGATGCATGTACATTGTCTATAATACCGACTAGTGATGGATCAAACTAAAACATTGTTGCTTTTTTTTTTCTTTTTCCGTTTGGTTTGTGTTTAAAACTTAAAATGTTATAACTAAATGTTTTATGTTGCGTGTTTAAAACTTCAAATGTTATAACTAAATATATATTAACTTTATATTCTGAATGTTTTGGTGCTTCCAAAATGGGTTTTAACTATTAAGGGATGTTTGTTTTAGCTTATTTTGTTCGGCTTATTTTCTATAAAGGTTTTAACTTATGAGCTTATTTTTCTCTTTCAAGTCTTAATAAGCTGAAAATTAGTCTTTATGAAAAATACACATAACTTAAGCTCATAAACCTGAAAAGAAGCTAAAACAAACACCCACTAGTCTTTATTCTCAGACAGGTGTTCTTGTTTGCGTGGTTGTTTATTCAAACTTCCGTTTTGATAAGGAGTAGCGAGATTTATATGTATCTCTAGTTTTAATGAATGTATATTGTTCATTATATCTTGTGTTTTGACCATTTATGTCTTTGATTGTGACGAAAAGATTTTGATTTGATGAAGTCGGTTCTAATATAAAGCGTTGTTTTGTAAACATTTGTTATGTACGAATGTGTAGGAAAATGTGAGGCCTTAGTGAAATGTATGAACTGTGATTACTCTTCAACTACATAGGTCGATAGGTGAGTTGTTACAGACTTGCAGTTCTCAACGGTGGTTTTTATATCGACTTGTACAATACTTTTTGTGTATTTAAATCACACAAAAATATGTCGTTCGATGAGAATTTAATAAAAATGTGCCAAATGAACACTCCAAATCAAACTTATAGCTTTCTGTTAATATGAGACGAGTAGTTAGAAACTCCCTCATAAACCGTTTTCATAAACCGTTTTCATAAACCTTTACAGAGTACATGCTTTGACACGAGTTACGCAAGCAAGAAAACAAGAAATCACCCAATCTCACTAACACCCTAGTGTATGCTGTTACGTTGATCGATGTGATCAGCGTGATCAATGAGAAGGGAGAAGATCTGCGTAATCTTATTATCGTTTGTCTCAACGAACCTGAGCTACAGACATGATAAATTGTAAACCATTGATACAATTAAATCAATTTACACAATTAAACGTCATTTTATCTCTATAAGTTGGATCACATTGATCTCTTTTTCTATCTATGTTGAACGAATAGGTACCCATAACGTAAACTTGTCTACCATTCTTACGAGCTCGCTAATGTGTACAAATCGACCGAAAGCGACAAACAATTCAATATCCGAAATCCATTAGTTAAAACTTTAAATAACCACTTGTAATTGTATCCAAAGTTCACATATATGTTTCCTATGTCTAAGAAATTATGTCATACCTCGCAGATTTCCTTAAAGCGTAACCCCGGTAAGTCCATTGACCAAGTAACAACGACGAAAATACTTTTTTCTTCTTATCAATTCACGTGGTCCTAAAAATGTATTTTAGTCATTTCATTTAGTTCATAAACCATTGAAGTTACGTCCTCCAGGAGTTGCCAAAGTGACAATTTGAAATTGGATAAAACTCACACCAAAGATGGGAGGTACCAAGTTCGAATCATGTTAGGGACATTTACCGGCTCAAAGAGTCATTATCGAAAAAAATAAAATAAACCATTGAAGTTACATTCCAGAACATTAGTACATTTTAATGTAATTTACGAGATCGAATTATTACATTTACCACTTGCATAGACAAGTAAACGGATGAGGATTTCTCTATTCATCTACCTATGTTACCAAGACAAGTCATTTTTCTTAGATGTACTTAGTCTTACTAGTGTATTCCATGACCGTTTCCAAATCTTTTACTAAACGTCTCAAAGATGTTTACCTAACAAAGTTCGAACCTAAAAACTTATCGAAAAAATCATGACTGGGTGAGCAAAAACGGTCAGGACTGGGAGAACCGAACCGGAACTGGACCGAAACAGGTCAAAACTGATGACAATTGGTCCGGTCCGTCCAAAATCCGCTACTAACAGTCTTATTTCCGATCTTACATTTTATGCATTTCCGGTTTCGGTCAGATACAATTTGAATCGATTCGGTCCAATTTTTTACACATGGACATAACAGGGTGATAAAATCGTTCCAACCGGTAAACCGAACAACAACCGGACTGAAATCGGTTCGAACCAATGACACCGATCCGTTTATAAAATTTTAAAAATCTAATTTCCGATCCGATCCAAAATCGGTTACTATTTTCGGTCCAAAATACAAAAAGGGGCCCATAACACCAACGAGGCACTACAAAGCCCAGATAAAGTCTGAATCAATATCTAATTTGGGGATTTCCATTTCTGAAAACCTAATTTGAAAATCGGAGCAATCAAACGATGGGGAAGATTCCGGTGAAAATCAGATCGGTGGTGTACGGATTATCTCCGTTTCAACAGAAAGTGATGCCTGGTCTGTGGAAAGATTTCACTCACAAAATGACTCATAAAGTCACCGATAACTGGATCAGCACCATCCTACTCGTTGGACCAGTTGTCGGCGTCTACTCGTAAATCATCACTTTTGATTTTAATTTATAATCATATTTTAGATTTATATTTCAATAATCTGTTATTAATTTGCTTAGCTTGTGATTTGGATAATTTTTTCGATTTCGTTTAATCGCTATTTTATCATTTCAATCCAATTTGATTCCTTGATAATATAGATTATAGATTAGAGTGTTGATATTAGTCATTTTATATTCGTAACGATGTCGATTTTAAGCTAGGATATTTTTAGTGAAGAGAAGGTTCCGGTTTTTCTTTTTCGATTGTTAGGAATATAGATAAGTTAGGGAAATTAGACGAAGGAAGGACGCTATTAGTTATTTTTCATAGCATTGTGTTCCTTTGTTTTTGTTGAATACGTGGAAGAACTAAGAAGCGTTTTTTATTTAGCTAGTTTAGAATCTTATATCGATAGTGGTTATATGTTGAATTTAAATTAAAATTAGGATTAGTAATTTAGTATCATAATGTAAATTTTAACCTAAGGAGTTTTGGTTTTAGATAATTTGTAGGTTTACGGGTTGTTTATAAGGTCGTGATTTCTTGTTATGCGTGTCCAGTTTTAAGTCGTAATAAGCTCGTAAATCATAAACCAAACAATTAGCCGAAAAATAAGCTGAAACGCCGCCCCAAAGATAAGTTGAATATCTAGGATTTGCTTGAAGAAAAGAAGAATAATTTGTTTATATGATTTTGGATATGAATAAAAACCATATTAGGAGTTTATACAAGGAGATAGATTTTAAAACATGAAGCGAGTGAAATTTTACGCAAGTCAATAGAGCCGATGTAGGTTATGACTACCTATGTAAGAAGTGTACGTAAGCTTTAAAGATGGATTATTAACGGACGTTTTGTCTTCTATGACACTAATCTTTGTTAGAACAAGTGAAGAGGAATGTTGTATGAATTTATGAAAGATATTTTTATGAATTTAATAATGCACTCGGGTCAAGTATTAGAAATGCCTTGTAATTGAGTTAGAAGTGTTACCTTTAAGTGTTATAGAAGTTAATGAAGGGTTAAAACTTTGGAAGAGGCAGTTGGTCCATTACTTCTATCACACGAGTTACATAATGCAACGTGTGGATTATTGGTCACTGGATAAATGGATTAAGATCTTAATGGTTTTGTCTTTTTGGTATAGTTATGGTTTATGCATTATTAGTTATTTTGATGATTTATTTGAGGGGATTTCTGAACTTGCTGTAGAAAAAACATCGGTCATAAGCATTCAATTGTCTTTGAGATCGTTAGGGAGTAATGATAGAACGTAGTCGGGACAGGAAAAAGAAGATAATAGTTATTAGTTAGAATTTAGGAATATCTTCAAGAATTCTACCTATAATCTTTAACTTGCAATTTGTATTTCGTAGTTAGCAACTCACACTTCCTTATAATTTATTGAACTCTGTACGATGTGCCTTACAAGACTGCTGAGTTTTTATGTACAGTCTCTATTTGTGTGACATTGGTTCTATTTACTTTTCATTATAATTGTATTCTGATTTCTCTGACATTATATTTCAATTACAGTAGTTTTTGTTTTTTTGCTAGAGTTCGCGAAATGAGCGGGTCAGGTGGGGTTGGGTTGACTCGTTACAAAATATTGAACTTCTTATTTAGTTAAAGTGATTTGGAAGGGTTTATTCATTACAAACATTGGGAGACTTTAGACCCGTTCAACCCATTTGAAGTGTTTCTGTTTTTTCTTCGGCTAGTTTTTTTCGTAACTTTCTGTATATAGTAAGTGTGTCTGATTGATATGATTACAAAAGTTATCGGAATTTGTATACATTGAAAATAACTACAGGAGACTTTAGACACCTTCAACTGATTTGACTCGTTTCCTTTCTAGAAGTTTTTTTTTTTTTTTTTTGGCTTGGAAGTTGAATTAGCGTTTCTGTTGGCAGGTATGTTCAGAGCTACCAAGAAGCCGAGAAATTGGAGCATAGGTACTAAAAACAGCTTTGAATGGTGAGATGGTGCATCTTTCCCATTTGGATAAATGAAGATAAACTTTCTTTTTTTAATTAATAAGATGTTTAATGGTGGTCAACGGAGTTGTATTTGTTGATTTCTAAAACAACTTTTTGATACTTGTCACTCATGTTTTGTCTTCACGTTTGCTTGAATTGTGTTTGATGTATTTGTCAGTGTTGCATTTTTCAAGAAAAGTAAAATAGTATTTGCGTTACTATCTTGTTATTGTGTCCGTTCGTGCCATCTATCCTGTTTTAAATGCATAAAAGAGATCCCGTTAGAGTATATATATATAAGAAGTAATGACATTTTCCACGTAACAATAGAGATTATGGTGATTACAGCATTGAGCATAAAAAGCGAGGCTCTATGCACAAGAGAGTTGCCAAAAACCTATTCTTGATGCATATATAGCCATTCACATCAGTTTAAATAAAGACTCGGTTAAAAACGATTACAATTTGTACAAATAAAAGTTGTACAATGACGATTAGTTAATGGTTATTATAACCTAAAAGGCTAAAAGCAAGCTCCACGAGCTTGGTACGAGGAGCTAAAAAGTTTTTTGGTTCAAGTTGGGTTCACTAATTCCCGAGCAGATGCGTCATTATTCATCTATTGTAAAACGTTGCTTATTTTCTCATGTACGTAGATGACATTATACTGACAGGAAGTAATACACAGTTTATTGAACAGTTTGTGATGCAACTATCCAACCTGATCTCTCCAACATCCGTTGCTCCCCTTTCTGGAACATGTCCAACTAGCCCTGCCTCTACGTCAAGTTAGACCTCCTCTCCTAGCTCGGTCTCATCTCCAAGCTCTTCTTCTTCTGATAGCTCGGATACATCAACCTCTCGATGCTAAACATCTTACTTTTAGTCACCTTATGACTACGTCTTCAATGGCAGGATCTCTCAAACGTAACTATATCTTGAACCTCTCGGTTACTGATAAACCCTTACCGATTCCACAATCCACGACTCAAGCATCTTGTGACCCTCATTGGAAAGCTTTGCTTTCCAGTGGCACCTTGATGCTTGTTTCTCGTCCACCTAGTTCCAACACTTTTGGTTCTCAATGGCTTGATCAACACTACATACCACGAGCGTTGCTTATGGACTTGGAGCCCAGAGTGATCAATGGTATCAATGTGTGAAAACTGAAATCTTTATAATCACGAGAATATATTTACGTCAAGAGAAGGAGGGGGATCTACTAACCAACAATTGAGGAAAGAACAGAGAAATCACAAACAGAAAAACAAAACGAAGTGCATTCGAGTTCAAAACACAAAGTATTCTTTCAGTACATTGTAGTAGCTCAAACACAAACATAAAAGACAATGCAAAAAACGTCATTCTGGTAAAACAAAACAAGTCGATATTCTGATAAATGAAATGCACTTGAGCAACTGCGTCTAAGAAAGCTCTTCCAGGTTGCGGTTTGCAAGAGCTCCATGGCATTCAAGAAGCTGCATTCACTACATATCGAAATAATTAGCATTTGTCAGTCAAAGATTATTAAACATTTCATTCTGCTAAAAAAAATGGAAAACTCGAAAACTGATAAATTTTGGAAATCATACCACTTCCTGCTGACAATAATCTTTTGACGACCGGTAAACTTGAATTTAGCACGACGAAGAGCTTCCTGAGCATGCTGACTGTTACCATCTTTGCATCGAACAGATAAAAGAACTTGTGCAACACTAACACGGGCACACACACCTTGTGGCTTTCTGAACGCACCTCTCATACCAGTTTGGAGTCTATCAGCTCCGGCACATGACAACATCTTGTTAATACGAAGAACCTGGAAAGGATGAACTCTAACTCTCAAGTGGAAAGCATCCTTTCCAACAAATTTTGTCATGTACTTGTTGCAAGCAATAAGAGCAGCTTCTAGTGCTTCACTGGAGACGTTTTCCTTCCCAACTGACCAAATGGACACAGAGGGGGAACTCGTCGACTCCTTTCTTCTTCATGCCGACATCGTAGATTCTGATTTTGGGATCAGGCATTGGGTATCTCATTTTATCCCGATGGAGTATATTTTGTGATTGATTTGCCAAATAGGTGAATTCAATGGTGATTATATAAAAGAAACAGAAAAGAAGGAAAAACTTGTAGAAACCGACTAAAAACAAAGAAGATTGCACGAGATATTTGCCACTTCTGAAAGACAACCCGAAGATTCTATTTGACTCATAAGGCCTAAACAACACATTTATCATGAGCAGGAAAAGTCATATCGAAGAAACAAGAAAACTGTATGATACGAAGCTTACCAAGCAAAAGCCGAGACATCTGAAGAATGCAACAGTTAACCGGACTGTATACAGTAAGTTTCCCAATCAACTAGGAATTTTGAGCAAAACCCGAAACTATGTCGAAACCTAAAACGCATCAAAAAAGCACCAAAAATGCACTAGAAACAACATACCGAAACCGGATCTAAAAACTAGCGTCCAGGTGGAGGGTGCACTTTTTGGCTGTAAATACAATGCAAATTTCCACAATTCAAATACTTTTTCCACCATTTCTCGGACGTCCCGCATTTTTTAGGTATTATCCGGTTGTCATATGTCACTATTTTGTTGGTATTGTTTTGACCCATTGTATTTCCTTGTGCTTTATCATGCTTTATTTTGTTTTTGGTTGGGATATTTAATTATTTGTTTCTTTAAACTCTGTTCTTCGGAACGGAATTATGTTAAGACCTAGTGACTTTTTAGATAAGTGCTCTCATAAGATAAATTAGCGCGTTTGGCCTTCTAGGATCTAACGAAATATATTAGCTCGTTCGTCCAAACAATTTGCGAAAAAACGTCGTCACTGCGCCGCAGTCACCATGGAGTGCGACGCAGTGATTCTTTACTGCGACGTATTGAGGACTCCGAGCTGATTTTTTGCAGTTTTACTCTTTTGACCCAATCACGTGAAAAACTCACTTTTTTGGACTTTTTGCTTTAACCCAAGTTCTCCAACATGTGATCCTTGCTAACTTGAAGCCTAATTGTGTAACCTGTAGATCTAACCCAAGATTTCAACTCTAACATTTCCCTTTGCATTCTTTTGACTCTCACTTCAAACACACTCATTTCTCTCATGTCTTTCTCTCTATTTTCTAGAAATCTTATCTTAGAGATTTTATGAGCTTATGGAGTATTCGGTGGAGCATTAGAGGACATCTTCTTCATCTTTTCGGTTAAATTCTTTGGAACACCATCCTTACAACTTATACTCTTCTCTTCCTTCCATTTTTATATCTAGATTCTCATATTGTGGTGGTTCTATGTTGTGTTGAAGCTTGTGTTTATCTTCGCCATCTTTTCATCCTGGTTTCGTTTAGACATTTTCCGGTCACCACCACGATCATGGAGTCACCTTTTTTCATCCGAAGACTTGTAGATTATTGTGGAGGTCATCGTAGCTTCTAAAACTCTTTTCCGCCTCATTATATTGTTATCCTTCGTTAATTAGTATGTTAAGAAATATGTGGACTTTGGGACATACTAATAATATGACTAACCTACTAATAATATTATTGTTACTAAAAATATTCGGGAATATATATATAGGTGATAATGTGCATGAGATGGTAATAAACTTTGTTCGATTTGCTATTGTATGTATCCAATCAAAACTTCTATTGTGTGTATTGAACTTTTACTTTTTAAACAAATGATGTAAGAACCGGATTTTCTTGAGAAATATTAAATTTAAAAAACCGGTTACACGTCAGCAAAAATGCGGTCCGTCACATCATTGTGAAAAAATAAGAGTTGAATACATACAATAGAGGTTTGAGAGTTGGATACATACAATAGCAAATCGCACAAAGTTTGTTACATTCTCATGCACTTTAGCCCTATAGTATATTATATATATAATATATAGATATATATATATATTATATATAGGGCTAAGTGCATGAGAATGTAACAAACTTTGTGCGATTTGCTATTGTATGTATCCAACTCTCAAACCTCTATTGTATGTATTCAACTCTTATTTTTTCACAAATGATGTGACGGACCGCATTTTTGCTGACGTGTAACCGGTTTTTTAAATTTATATTCTCAAAAAATCCGGTTCTTACATCATTTGTTAAAAAGTAAAGTTCAATACACAATAGAAGTTTTGAGAGTTGGATACATACAATAGCAAATCGAACAAAGTTTATTACATTCTCATGCACTTATCCCTATATATCTTCCCGAAATATTTTTAGTAACAATAATATTATTAGTAGGTTAGTCATATTATTAGTATGTCCAAAAGTCCACATATTTCTTAACATACTAATTAACGAAGGATTAAATATAATGAGTCGGAAAAGAGTTTTAGAAGCTACCGATGACCTCCACAATAATCTACAAGTCTTCGGATGAAAAAAGGTGACTCCATGATCGTGGTGGTGACCGGAAAAATGTCTAAACGAAACCAGGATGAAAAGATGGCGAAGATAAACACAAGCTTCAACACAACATAGAACCACCACAATATGAGAATCTAGATATAAAAATGGAAGGAAGAGAAGAGTATAAGTTGTAAGGATGGTGTTCCAAAGAATTTAACCGAAAAGATGAAGAAGATGTCCTCTAATGCTCCACCGAATACTCCATAAGCTCATAAAATCTCTAAGAATGTAAGATTTCTAGAAAATAGAGAGAAAGACATGAGAGAAATGAGTGTGTTTGAAGTGAGAGTCAAAAGAATGCAAAGGGAAATGTTAGAGTTGAAATCTTGGGTTAGATCTACAGGTTACACAATTAGGCTTCAAGTTAGCAAGGATCACATGTTGGAGAACTTGGGTTAAAGCAAAAAGTCCAAAAAAAGTGAGTTTTTCACGTGATTGGGTCAAAAGAGTAAAACTGCAAAAAATCAGCTCGGAGTCCTCAATACGTCGCAGTAAAGAATCACTGCGTCGCACTCCATGGTGACTGCGGCGCAAGTGACGACGTTTTTTCGCAAATTGTTTGGACGAACGAGCTAATATATTTCGTTAGATCCTAGAAGGCCAAACGCGTTAATTTATCTTATGAGAGCACTTATCTAAAAAGTCACTAGGTCTTAACATAATTCCGTATCCTGAAGAACAGAGTTTAAAGAAACAAATAATTAAATATCCCAACCAAAACAATAAAGCATGATAAAGCACAAGGAAATACAATGGGTCAAAACAATACCAACAAAATAGTGACATATGACAACCGGATAATACCTAAAAAATGCGGGACGTCCGAGAAATGGTGGAAAAAGTATTTGAATTGTGGAAATTTGCATTGTATTTACAGCCAAAAAGTGCACCCTCCACCTGGACGCTAGTTTTTAGATCCGGTTTCGGTATGTTGTTTCTAGTGCATTTTTGGTGCTTTTTTGATGCGTTTTAGGTTTCGACATAGTTTCGGGTTTTGCTCAAAATTCCTAGTTGATTGGGAAACTTACTGTATACAGTCCGGTTAACTGTTGCATTCTTCAGATGTCTCGGCTTTTGCTTGGTAAGCTTCGTATCATACAGTTTTCTTGTTTCTTCGATATGACTTTTCCTGCTCATGATAAATGTGTTGTTTAGGCCTTATCAGTGAAATAGAATCTTCGGGTTGTCTTTCAGAAGTGGCAAATATCTCGTGCAATCTTCTTTTCTTTGTTTTTAGTCGGTTTCTACAAGTTTTTCCATCTTTTCTGTTTCTTTTATATAATCACCATAGAATTCACCTATTTGGCAAAACAATCACAAAATATGCTCCATCGGGATAAAATGTGATATTTCGTTATCAAAATGTGTGATATCGTGTTCGTAAGATGTTTAAGGCAAGAAGAAGAAAGGAGTCGACGAGTTCCCCTTCTGTGTCCATTTGGATAGACTCCAAACTGGTTGTCATGTGCTGGAGCTGATAGACTCCAAACTGGTATGAGAGGTGCGTTCGGAAAGCCACAAGGTGTGTGTGCCCGTGTTAGTGTTGGACAAGTTCTTTTATCTGTTCGATGCAAAGATGGTAACAGTCAGCATGCTCAGGAAGCTCTTCGTCGTGCTAAATTCAAGTTTCCCTGTCGTCAAAAGATTATTGTCAGCAGGAAGTGGTATGATTTCCAAAATTTATCAGTTTTCGAGTTTTCCACCTTTTATAGCAGAATGAAATGTTTAATAATCTTTGACTGACAAATGCTAATTATTTCGATATCTAATGAATGCAGCTTCTTAAATGCCATGGACCTATTGCAAACCGTCAACCTGGAAGAGCTTTCTTAGACGCAGTTGCTCAAGTGCATTTCATTTATCAGAATATCGACTTGTTTTGTTTTACCAGAATGACGTTTTTTGCATTGTCTTTTATGTTTGTGTTTGAGCTACTACAATGTACTGAAAGAATACTTTGTGTTTTGAACTCGAATGCACTTCGTTTTGTTTTTCTGTTTGTGATTTCTCTGTTGTTTCTTCAATTGTTGGTTAGTAGATCCCCCTCCTTCTCTTGACGTAAATATATTCTCGTGATTATAAAGATTTCAGTTTTCACACATTGATACCATTGATCACTCTGGGCTCCAAGTCCATAAGCAACGCTCGTGGTATGTAGTGTTGATCAAGCCATTGAGAACCAAAAGTGTTGGAACTAGGTGGACGAGAAACAAGCATCAAGGTGCCACTGGAAAGCAAAGCTTTCCAATGAGGGTCACAAGATGCTTGAGTTGTGGACTGTGGAATCGGTAAGGGTTTCAAGATATAGAAACGTTTGAGAGATCTTGCCATTGAAGACGTAGTCATAAGGTGACTAAAAGTAAGATGTGTAGCAACGAGAGGTTGATGTATCCGAGCTATCAGAAGAAGAAGAGCTTGGAGATGAGACCGAGCTAGGAGAGGAGGTCTAACTTGACGTAGAGGCAGGGCTAGTTGGACATGTTCCAGAAAGGGGAGCAACGGATGTTGGAGAGATCAGGTTGGATAGTTGCATCACAAACTGTTCAATAAACTGTGTATTACTTCCTGTCAGTATAATGTCATCTACGTACATGAGAAAATAAGCAACGTTCCATTTTTACAATAGATGAATAATGACGCATCTGCTCGGGAATTAGTGAACCCAACTTGAACCAAAAAACTTTTTAGCTCCTCGTACCAAGCTCGTGGAGCTTGCTTTTAGCCTTTTAGGTTATAATAACCATTAACTAATCGTCATTGTACAACTTTTATTTGTACAAATTGTAATCGTTTTTAACCGAGTCTTTATTTAAACTGATGTGAATGGCTATATATGCATCGAGAATAGGTTTTTGGCAACTCTCTTGTGCATAGAGCCTCGCTTTTTATGCTCAATGCTGTAATCATCATAATCTCTATTGTTACGTGGAAAATGTCATTACTTCTTATATACATACTCTAACGGGATCTCTTTTATGCATTTAAAACAGGATAGATGGCACGAACGGACACAATAACAAGATAGTAACGCAAATACTATTTTACTTTTCTTGAAAAATGCAACACTGACAAATACATCAAACACAATTCAAGCAAACGGGAAGACAAAACATGAGTGACAAGTATCAAAAAGTTGTTTTAGAAATCAACAAATACAACTCCGTTGACCACCATTAAACATCTTATTAATTAAAAAAAGAAAGTTTATCTTCATTTATCCAAATGGGAAAGATGCACCATCTCACCATTCAAAGCTGTTTTTAGTACCTATGCTCCAATTTCTCGGCTTCTTGGTAGCTCTGAACATACCTGCCAACAGAAACGCTAATTCAACTTCCAAGCCAAAAAAAAAAAAAAAAAAACTTCTAGAAAGGAAACGAGTCAAATCAGTTGAAGGTGTCTAAAGTCTCCTGTAGTTATTTTCAATGTATACAAATTCCGATAACTTTTGTAATCATATCAATCAGACACACTTACTATATACAGAAAGTTACGAAAAAAAACTAGCCGAAGAAAAAACAGAAACACTTCAAATGGGTTGAACGGGTCTAAAGTCTCCCAATGTTTGTAATGAATAAACCCTTCCAAATCACTTTAACTAAATAAGAAGTTCAATATTTTGTAACGAGTCAACCCAACCCCACCTGACCCGCTCATTTCGCGAACTCTAGCAAAAAAAACAAAAACTACTGTAATTGAAATATAATGTCAGAGAAATCAGAATACAATTATAATGAAAAGTAAATAGAACCAATGTCACACAAATAGAGACTGTACATAAAAACTCAGCAGTCTTGTAAGGCACATCGTACAGAGTTCAATAACTTATAAGGAAGCGTGAATTGCTAACTACGAAATACAAATTGCAAGTTAAAGATCATAGGTAGAATTCTTGAAGATATTCCTAAATTCTAACTAATAACTACTATCTTCTTTTTCCTGTCCCGACTACGTTCTATCATTACTCCCTAACAATCTCATAGACAATTGAATGCTTATGACCGATGTTTTTTCTACAGCAAGTCCAGAAATCCCCTCAAATAAATCATCAAATTAACTAATAATGCATAAACCATAACTATACCAAAAAGACAAAACCATTAAGATCTTAATCCATTTATCCAGTGACCAATAATCCACACACTGCATTATGTAACTCGTGTGATAGAAGTAATGGACCAACTGCCTCTTCCAAAGTTTTAGCCCTTCATTAACTTCTATAACACTTAAAGGTAACACTTCTAACTCAATTACAAGGCATTTCTAATACTTGACCCGAGTGCATTATTAAATTCATAAAAATATCTTTCACAAATCCATACAACATTCCTCTTCATTTGTTCTAACAAAGATTAGTGTCATAGAAGACAAAACGTCCGTTAATAATCCATCTTTAAAACTTACATACACTTCTTACATAGGTAGTCATAACCTACATCGGCTTTATTGACTTGCGTAAAATTTCACTCGCTTCATGTTTTAAAATCAATCTATCTCCTTGTATAAACTCCTAATATGGTTCTTATTCATATCCAAAATCATATAAACAAACTATTCTTCTTTTCTTCAAGCAAATCCTAGATATTCAACTTATCTTTGGGGCGGCGTTTCAGCTTATTTTTCGGCTAATTGTTTGGTTTATGATTTACGAGCTTATTAAAACTTAAAACTGGACACGCATAAACCGAAAACACGACCTTATAGACAACCCGTAAACCTATAAATTATCTAAAACCAAAACTCCTTAGGTTAAAATTTACATTATGATACTAAATTACTAATCCTAATTTTAATTTAAAGATCGATATAAGATTCTAAACTAGCTAAATAAAAAACGCTTCTTAGTTCTTCCACGTATTCAACAGAAACAAAGGAACACAATGCTATGAAAAATAACTAATAGTGTCCTTCCTTCGTCTAATTTCCCTAACTTATCTATATTCCTAACAATCGAAAAAGAAAAACCGGAACCTTCTCTTCACTAAAAATATCCTAGCTTAAAATTGACATCGTTACGAATATAAAATGACTAATATCAACACTCTAATCTATAATCTATATTATCAAGGAATCAAATTGGATTGAAATGATAAAATAGCGATTAAACGAAATCGAAAAAATTATCCAAATCACAAGCTAAGCAAATTAATAACAGATTATTGAAATATAAATCTAAAATATGATTATAAATTAAAATCAAAAGTGATGATTTACGAGTAGACGCCGACAACTGGTCCAACGAGTAGGATGGTGCTGATCCAGTTATCGGTGACTTTATGAGTCATTTTGTGAGTGAAATCTTTCCACAGACCAGGCATCACTTTCTGTTGAAACGGAGATAATCCGTACACCACCGATCTGATTTTCACCGGAATCTTCCCCATCGTTTGATTGCTCCGATTTTCAAGTTAGGGTTTTCAGAATTTGATCCCAAATTTGATATTGATTCAGACTTTATCTGGGCTTTGTAGTGGCTCGTTGGTGTTATGGGCCCCTTTTTGTATTTTGGACCGAAAATAGTAACCGATTTTGGACCGGATCGGAAATTAGATTTTTAAAGTTTTATAAACCGAAGATCGGATCGGTTGTCATTGGTTCAAATCGGTTTCAGTCCGGTTGTGGTTTGGTTCACCGGTTGGAACGATTTTATCACCTGTTATGTCCATGTGTAAAAAATTGGACCGAACCGATTCGAATTGTATCTGACCGAAACCAGAAATGCATAAAATGTAAGACCGAAAATAGGACTGTTAGTAGCGGATTTTGAACGGACCGGACCAGTTGTCATCGGTTTTGACCTGTGTCGGTCCAGTTCCGGTTCGGTTCTCCCCGTCCTGACCATTTTTACTCACCCAGTCATGAATTTTTTTATAAGTTTTTAGGTTCAAACTTTGTTAGGTAAACATCTTTGAGACGGTTAGTAAAAGATTTGGAAACGGTCATGGAATACACTAGTAAGACCAAGTACATCTAAGAAAAATGACTTGTGTGATTTCTTGTTTTCTTGCTTGCATAACTCGTGTCAAAGCATGTACTCTGTAAAGGTTTATGAAAACGGTTTATGAGGGAGTTTCTAACTACTCGTCTCATATTGACAGAAAGCTATAAGTTTGATTTGGAGTGTTCATTTGTCACATTTTTATTAAATTCCCATCGAACGACATATTTTTGTGTGATCTAAATACGCAAAAAGTATTGTACAAGTCGATATAAAAACCACCGTTGAGAACTGCAAGTCTGAAACAACTCGCCTATTGACCTATGTAGTTGAAGAGTAATCACAGTTCATACATTTCACCGACTTCATCAAATCAAAATCTTTTTGCCACAATCAAAGACATAAACGGTCAAAACACAAGATATAATGAATAATATACATTCATTAAAACTAGAGATACATATAAAAAGAACTTCTGACAAATCTCGATACTCCTTATCAAAACGGAAGTTTGAATAAACAACCACGCAAACAAGAACACCTGTCTGAGAATAAAGACTAGGGGGTGTTTGTTTTAGCTTCCTTTCAGGTTTATGAGCTTAGGTTTATGAGAAAAATAAGCTCATAAGTTAAAACCTGTATAGAAAATAAGCCGAACAAAATAAGCTAAAACAAACATCCCTTAAGAGTTAAAACCCATTTTGGAAGCACCAAAACATTCAGAATATATAGTTAATATATATTTAGTTATAACATTTTAAGTTTTAAACACGCAACATAAAACATTTAGTTATAACATTTTAAGTTTTAAACACAAACCAAACGGAAAAAGAAAGAAAAAGCAACAATGTTTTAGTTTGATCCATCACTAGTCGGTATTATAGACAATGTACATGCATCGTTGTACATTATGCAAGAGAGAAGGCACTACATGTTTCCTTTTCTTGAAGCCCGCCTCATTCCACCTGATCTGCTAGAAGATGCACCGCCACCAGTCTTGTCTTCGGGGAAAAGAGATTTCAGCATGGCGAGTTCTCGTAACTGTTGCCTTTTGTATAAATCCTTCGACTTACTCTAGCAATTATAAGAAAAGAAAGAAATAAAAGGTTATCGCAGTTTTTTGTTGTAAAAACCCGAACATCGGAGATTGAAAGTAATGTAGCAAAAACTGATGTGTAAAGTTTATTTACGTACCACTGGGATAAGCAATTCTTCAATGATTTCTTGTGCTTGTTTCAGTTGTGCATCAACTAGATTTGCAGCCGATTCCGCTTCAATTATTATATGAAGTGGTTCACTAAGATGGCCAAGGCCTGGCCTTCCCCTCAATTGATCTTCCTATACAAATAAGCAGAGAACGATAGTAATAGAAAGAAGTTGAGAAAAACTAGCAGTTAAATGTTAGGGAGTTGGATAAAAAGGTCACTAAATTTTCACGATTTTCTCAATTACATGCCTGACCAAAAATATGTGATAACCATGTAAAATCAGTGGTCGGTTTATGTGTTTTGTAAAGGTGTCATTTTTTACCCATTTACCTATGAATGGGTTGATTCGGGTTAAATTTTATCCCTAACGGGTCAAACTGGTAATATAACAAGATAAGCTGAAAAGGGAACAGGTATAAAGTAGCTCAAAAGTAATGTACTTCAAAAAACCGCCTAAATCATTTTATTACAAAATTTAGATTATTATCGTCATAATACAATTTCTGTACTCTTATTTAACTTACCAAGTAAAGTATTTATATAAAAATAAGAATAAAAAAGTCAACCAAACCCAACATGTACAAAACTACCCGTTTTGACCTTTAACCAACCCACCCATTCAGCCACCTGATTAAATTTTGATATTTAGAGTATTACCTTTTCAGGGTCTTTCATAGAACCCCTTCCTCGGATAAAAACTCGACAGCCAGTGCGAACTTCTATTCGCTTCAAAGAATTTCCCCTAGGACCTAAAAGCTTCCCAACAAAATTGAACTAACATCGAGAAGAAAAACACCCAATAAGCTTCACCCTTTTTATTTGAAAAAATGTAAGTATAATGGAAGATTATTTTTTTTCTGAGCTGAATAACTTACGTCGGGGTAGCTATCAACGGGCACTTCCAGACGCAAAAACTTTTTCGTCAACAAGGAACCCGAACTAGATGATCCTCGTTGCCCACCGAATTCCTGTATCAAAATTAAATGCAAGTACATATTAAAGTCGACCAAGAGAGAATTACAGAAATGCAAGTGTATATGATTTCAAAAAATTATCTTTTATTTCAATAATAATCTAATTTTCTTAGATAAAATGACGTCGAAGAATTATGTATAAAAAGTGAAAACTACACTAGGGTGAATCTCGACTCGCTCGACCAATTAGAAATTTAGAAGAGTACCAAATTTTCCTTGAAGGACGTTAACATAAATGTTTTTACCTGTTGGCGAAGAGGACAAAAGCCACAATCTCCATCCAAAGGACCTAGAGGACTATAGGCATAACTTCCATCCGAAGGACCTAAACGTAAAGCAGCCAAATCAGGTATGATGTCGTCGAAGGAACACGGCAGATTTGGGCTTCCAAGTTGCAGTCTATCAAATTCATTACAAACTTGATTTGGTATTATCTCTGAAACCCTCAGTATCTCTGTGGATAAAAAAGAGTAATAGCACATTATTCATGACGAACGTAAGTAAGAAATATATTTGCTAGCTTGTATTAAAAGTTTAACACCAAATAAAACATCAAAAGTGAAGATTTTTATGTTTGGACAACATAGTTGTCGTAAATATCAGTTTTTTATGTTCGGATAAATGTATTATGCTTCTGATTAATTAGAGGTTGGATAATCAGTTTCATACTACTTGCAACACAGCTGAATATCCAAAAGTAAAATACGCCTTCAAATCCATCTACATTAGTTATAATACCAATATTTGACCTTAGGATATAATTTACTTAGTCTAAAGGTAATAAAATCATTTAAATAAATGTAAATACTAACAATTCACATTTATCAGACGGTCCAACTTGTCTCATACACGTCATTTTACAACTGTCACCGCTAGCAAATTGTTTTTATTACCGTAATAGCTAAATCCACGTCATCTAAGCATGAAAAACGCAATTAGTTATGCCACTAGCCAAATTGTCATTATTATTACCGTCATTAAATATTTGCATCATGATTCATGAATACCATGGAAAACACTAAAACAACACCGCTTAAAGTATATTCATCTTCCATGAAAGCATTGATTTAATTTAAAGATTGTTAAAGTACATTTGCAGAAAATTGAGATCACTTATAAAATTTATTTTCTTTCAAAAAAAAACCTTGCAAGAGGCATAAAAGGAATATACATTTGAGAGACTTAAAGAAACTTTTACCAAAATGAACGGAAAAAATATTAAAGCAACATCAAATGAAAGAATCTATGCTACGAGTTCTAAATATATTGATCTTTTTTTTTTGTAATATAGACAAGGACATAAACAGTATCTAATTAAAATAATTTTAGATCCAAAGAGACGAGATTAAACCTTTATTCAGCAATTCATTGCTAATAGGAAAACCTTGTGTATACGGAGCAAGTTTTTTCTTTTCTTCAAGCAGCATTTCCAAATATGGGCTGCAGGTATATCATAACACCAAAAAACATATATAAGATTTAGAAGGCAACGATAATCAGAATTTTGAAGCGGACATTATAAACATATTAATAATTTTCACGTTCAGATAGAAAAACTATACCTTCCAACATCTGCACTGGTCCAAACAGACGTCAAGTTCTGATAAAACAGATCATCCATAGCTTATTTCGTTTGCGCTTAAACGTTGATAATAAGCTTTCAATTATCTGATCAGTAAGCTCTGGAGAGAATATAGCAAGAGAAAGGAAGAGAAATTAAATGAGGTAATTGGAAAATAGTTGGATATTTATGTTGCTTACTTCAGGGGGTGGCGGGGTTAATAAATTTACACAAGTTGGTTATTTAACTTTTGCGAAATTTACGCATGTCTTATGAACTTTATTTGTTACAAGTAATATCCTCGATGTACTATAATGTTTTTATTTACTATTTCTATCACTTATGCTATGGATATTTGCTGAATATCCGCAATACTTTTTTCCGTTACAATGAAAGTTAGTACGGAATTAGTATGTCAGCATAGATAATATATGAAGTATGTCAAGACTTCCTTAAGAATGTATATGAGTATCCAATGCGATAGATTTTGGTATTAATCAGGAAATAATGTCTTTACTGACGTTACTTACGTTGAGTATCTTTGGAGACTTAAATTTATAATTTGTTACATTTGAGTATCATGAAACAACAAATAGGATAATCTAATCACTACTATGGCTAAAGGTGAAACACTGACACTTGAGCTAAATTCAAGTTTAAGGCTTCCAATGCTTTTGTTTCTAGAAAGACGCAACACGTTTTAATACTTGGACATCATATATGTACATAAAAATAGTAAAAAGAAAACAAAAAACAAAAACAAAAAACATCCTCTACAACACGTCTATTTTACATCTTAATGTTGTATTCTGTTTCTGGTTGTTTGATTCGTCCATTATACTTCTTATGTTCATTTATCAGTTTACTTCAATGCTAAAGATTAAAATAAACTATGAGCAACAAGAAATTTAACAGGATGTTTTCGTATGACTTTATAATAATTTAGCAATATTGCTTTCTTAATTTATTTTCTCTGTTTACTTAATGCATATACATTTATGTATCTATGTGTGTCACACCCTAAAGAGGAGTACATTTTTCTCCTCGTCGTTGAAAAATCCAATAACAGATTTGTCCAATTAAGAGAGAACTTCCCAGAGATGATTTTATATTTGTTTAATCGGTAAAAAATTTAAAAATTACATTATAAAGACTATAGTTAACTAAGCTACTGGTGATTTGGTGCTATCAGGAACGTATTAATTTATCTTGTACTAAGCGTGATTCAAGTATTTGGCCTACGTATGTTTGGATCTTGAGAAACTTGAAAGGATAAGCTCTACCACTTTTCTATCAACGTTCTTTGACATTTTTATTACTCTATTACAATTCTCAATTGCAGAACCCATTAATACGGTAGCTGGTTATACTGCATAAGCCTATTAAGCCATCAGCTCATTCTCTAATTAAAAGACTGTACAAACAGCTAAAATCCCAGAAAACAAACAATGAACAAACACGTAAAACTGCGTTTTGCGTTTTTATATATGCAATAAGTACTTAAACCAAACACCCCCTAGGCCTTGTAACTACCCCAAGTTTAGGTTGAAACAGTGCTCTGCACAAAAATCAGAACAATACTATATGACTACAGATATCCATCGTTCAAATCTTCCAAGTTAAATATTTTTTTGTGTACACTGCAAATCCATATTAGATTTCTTATGTGTTGAATTTTTTTCCGGGTACAGATCACATCCGTACCCTATAATAATAAAAAACCATCCGAAAACTAATATTAAACAATATATAACTGAATCCATATGTATTTACGAGTTACACACCAAGTCGTCTGACTCAACTAGTGACTCGATTCTAACAACTATGACTTATTGGGGTGTTTGTTTTAGCTTATGAAATGAGCTTATGAGTTTATTAGCTTATTTGAAGGAATGTAAGCAAGATTTAGTGTTTGGATAAGCTTGTAAGTTTAATCTTATGAACTTACGTAAGGGCTTTTCGTGAGCTCCGTTTTTGTAGCTTATGGGTTTATGTAACATTTTCATACTTGATTTTAATAATAAGCCAATCCAAACACTCATCAAACGCTTATGAGCTTATTTTTGGGTTACGAGCTTATCTAACTTCAGCTTATGTTTCATAAGGGTTTTTTCGGCTTATCATGACTACATATGGATAATGAGCTATAATGAGTCACGAAATAAGTCGGAAAAAAGGGCTTATGAAGTTAAAAAGTTATAAACATAAGCCAAAGCTAGATAAGCTCGTAACCAAAAAATAAGTTAAGACTATAACAGTATAATGCATTGAATGCTTGCATAAATTACGAAATTAAACAAACAAGTGGAACGATAAGCAATTAGATGATGAATTACGTTTAAACGCCGATGAAGGTGCCATGGTTGATGATGATGGTGGTGCGTGGTGGTGAGATTCTTCCAGATAAGGCGTCGCCGGAGATAAACAGCATACGTTCGCCGGAATCATTGCTCCGGTCAGTCCCGTTTCCCAAAATGGTTTCTGAAATCAATGTATCGAACTATCGATGTATCATATATGTGCTAAAAAGAAAAGACAGTTCTTTTGTTTTTTCTGAATACTTAAGTCTGAATCTGAAAACCAGTTCTGAATGATAAGAAACATAATCATTAAGATTGTTTGAAAAATATACTTTCATATATATCTTAATTCTTTTTTTTTTCTTTTTTTTTTCTTGTTTCTTGTTTTTATCATATTTTCAAGCTATTAGAATAGCTAAATTGCACGAAAAATAAAATTAACAAATAACTAAATATAAGAAAAACATTCAAAAGATTCTTAGATCAAAAGACAACGTGTTCACCAATAACACTCTAACAATAATACCGACAAAAGTACGGTAAATGAAAATCCATAAACTAACATGACAAAATCATTTAAAGTAAACCATTCTCCATTGTGCATCAACTGATCAACAATCTCTTCACGCAAGTTTATCATTAATTGTTGATCTGATGCACTACCCTGTGATTGGAATTCTTGATTCTAATTATTTTCTGTTTCATTTTCATTTTCGACTTTGTATCTCTATTTGATCAGACATAGAAAATAACTCATCATTAACGCCTTCCTTTCGTATAAAATTATGAACCGCAAAGCATGCAATAACAACATTCCTTTGTGTATCAAATGAGAACGTTGACATCTTTTTCAAAATCGGGAAACGTGCGTTCAAGACTCCATACGCCCTTTCAATAACATTTCTAAGTTTTGCATGAGCATGATTGAACTTTTCATTTTTGCTCATTGCACGTTGACGACAAAAGTCTCCAAGCCAATATCTAACATTACGATATGGTGCCAAAATATTAATTCTAATTAGAGGTATTAAGATTCAAAATATAGCTTATCAAATAAGAGGAAAAAAAGGGATATCAAGATCTTATCCAAAAAAAAATTCAAAACATCTTATTTGCTATTTCACTTATTGGATAATACAATTAGATATCATTAGGAGCTTAACATGAAAAACAAACGACCCCTAAGTGTATTTTTTTATTATATTTTTACTTTTTATCCAAACATTTGAAACTAATTAGATAAATAATATGTAAAAAAAATATATAATTTCAAACACCGTTTGAATAAACTTAATAAACAAAATTTTACTGTTTCACAGTAAATGGTTCATTTTAAGCCATAAATGTCCTAGATAGTATTAGATAATAAGCCCAAACATGATATGTGGTTTGGGTTCATTAGGGTTTCTGATTAGGGTTTACATTGTATTCCTATATAAAGGGGTTTTATCATTCTTCATGGTATCAGAGCGGGTCCGCCGTCTCTATTTTTCTTCAAACCCGGCGTAGGGATGAGTTCCAAACCCTAACAAAAAAAAAAAAAAAAAATCGGATTTAAAGTTAACTCCATCACTGTTTTGGCCATAACTCCCAAACCGTTTGGAGTTAACTGACGAGGTCAGCGTCGTTGGCTTCGTAATTAAATTCCGAAGAAAAGCATACCGGAATCGCAGCTGAAGACCACCGGACGCACCGTCACGCTCCGATACAAGGTGTCGGGTTTAGATCTGGAAAAAATAAAATGTTTTGCTTATAATTTTCAAACCGCTTGGAGTTAGCTTACGCCGTTAGCGGCTGTTAATTCGTAATTAAATTCCGAAGAAAAGCAAACCGGAAAAAGCAACGAACGCAGCTTCGACCCGTCGCCATGCATCACCGCAAGCAATGAGTCTTATTAGCAATTATCTGTGTTTTATTTTATGTTTAATTTCGTAATAATAGTTTTTTGTCTAGTTTGAGCTTTCGCGATTTCGCCGCTCGAACTGCCGGGGAGTATTAGATAATAAGCTCAAACCCGATATGTGGGTTTGGGTTCATTAGAGTTTCTGATTAGGGTTTACATTGTATTCCTATATATATATATATGTTTGATCATGATAATAATAAGAAATGGGTTTTATCATTCTTCAGATAGTATTTAAGTTAATAAATTTCTAGACCAATAACTTTTTATAAGCATTTGTTTAATTTTTAAATTATTAATAGGTTATAACGAAATATATATATATATATATATATATATATATATATATATATATATATATATATATATATATATATATATATATATAGTCACAACAAATGTAGGAGATACCAAGTTCGAATCTTGTTGGGGACATTTACCGGGTCAAAGAGTATTAACGATATACATACATATATATATATATATATATATATATATATATATATATATATATATATATATATATATATATATATATATATATATATATATATATATATATATATATATAGTCACACCAAATGTATGAGATACTAAGTTCGAATCTTGTTGGGGACATTTACCGGCTCAAAGAGTATTAACGATATACATATATATATATATATATATATATATATATATAAGAAAAAGAGTTTGAGAAAATAGTTTCTATTGATCAGTAGGAAGCCTTAATTTCAAATTCAATTTAGTCTTCTATTTTTTGGAGACAAAAATTTCACCATTTAACTAAAATATCTTTATATAACTCTAATAAATCTCTTATTAATCAATAATGATAATAATAAACTTTTTTCAAATAAATATCAAAAGTTATTTAAACTAAATAATAACAAGCGTTTATCTTTAATTTTTTCCAAAGATACATAAATACGTTTTTAACTTTGTAAATCTTAAAACACAATTTAATTGTCTCTTATTATTCAAAATTTTAAAACGCAATTAAATGTCTTGCTATATTCATTCTACAAAACACAACGTAATGTCTTTCTATTTTTCGTTATTATCGATATAATTTTGTTTTGTTATTAACCTATAAATTTATATTTAGTTCTACTATATGAAACAAAAAACCAATTGAAATAAAACATATTATTCGGTTATCATTTAATCCCATTCAAAAAACTAAACAATCAGATCAATAAATACGTTTTTAACATTTTAATTTATATTTAGTTCTACTTTATGAACTCAAAGCCAAATTTAAAATCCAAAATACTATTATTTAGTTCTACATTTTAATTTATCATATGTTCATGCTGTTGGAGAAGCTACTTTAGAGAAAAAATTTGGTGCATCGAGTAATGGTCTCCGCAAAGCTATGTACACCTTTTTTGGATCTTTTATGCAAAGTACGTGTTTGATGAACTTCTAAAGTAAAAAAGTGATGAATTTTCTATACAAATTACTAATGTTTACTTCTTGAATATGAGTAATTGCTTTCGGTTTTCATTCATAAGTTTGATTTCGATAACAATTAAAGAATTTGTTCGTTTTCTATTGTGTGTAGTCCCTTCAAGACTTGGAAGCTCCTTATACATGTCATTTGGATAGAGATTAGAACTACTCCATATCAATCTTTCTTTGGTATGCATTGTTTCATAATTAAATTTAAAATACTCCGTAAAAACCATTGTAAATGTAGTTGATTAACATTCTTATAATAGTGTATATACTTGTTTCATTTGATTTTAGGTTTATTTGATATACTCATTATAATCCCATTTCTATATTAATAGTTTTCATATATTTATCGTGTTATTGCGGATAATAAGCTAGTACTATTTAATTCAACATGATTTTAAGTTGGTTACGAATGTAGCGCCAAACTCATTTTAGATTTGCGAGGTTATAAATAGTAGTTTGATCGGTATTATATTACATTATTACATGTATTTGAAATAGAAAAAGAAAAAAAGTAACAAGTTTAACATTGTGTTCTAAGTTTTATTTTTAGGGTAAAAGAATGTAAAGGAAAGAAAATAAATAAATTGTCGAGTTCTTAAGTTTTTTTTAGGAAGAAAAGGAAACGATTTGGAGGTAAAGTTTATACATTTTATTCAATAAAACAATCCGGCCGTATTCGGGATGATCGTAAAGCAAAATAAATACTTTCATTTACTTTATTTTCATTTTCTATACATTACTTTTTTTTCATTTAATTTTAGACTCGGAAACAAAGCGTAATACTTTGAAAAAATGGAAATACACAATTACTAAGATTTATTTTACAATAATAATAATAATAATATGAATTAATTGAAAAATTAACCTAGAATACATATTTATTTTCCAAAACTGGTTTAGTCCTAATCTCCATTGCTACCGGCATCGTAAAATTCCCCACGGTGGCCGCCGCCAACGGAACACCATTCTCCGCCGCGCATTCCATTTTCTTCACACTCCTCCGACGTCTACACCGTCTCATCGCCCACCACATTCCGACCACTCCCACCACCCAAATCCCACCTCCCACCACCCCTCCAATCCACCATTCAATACTCCCTCCACCACCACCACCACCGTCAATAGCGATAGGATTTTCCGGTACCGGAAAATTTTCTTCAACAACAACACCAAAATGCCCTTGATTCACACTAGCACAAACACTCCCATTCAACACATGATCAAATTCAACCCCACCAAATAAATCAAAAAATACACATTTTGGTGAAACCCCATTTGGGGGAACAATTAAAGATTTGAACTTTATCAAAATGGGATTTTCCGATGAACGGAGATCTAACTCCGGCAACTTTTTTGCCGGAAAATGTGATGCATTGTAAGCTAATAAACCCACCACCGGTGATAAAAATAAATAACCCGGTAACGGGTAATAAAATGATGACCAATTACCCAAATTTTGGTACACTAGTATCACCCTCGCGACATACGGATTCTCGATAACGCCTGCCGGAATGTCAAACTCCTTCACTCCTTGTACCTGTTAGGGATATCAATATATGAACTACATATGAGATAACATGTAATTACAACAAGATGATGTTTCTTTGTGTACTTAAAAAAAACATGTTAATTTGTTTATCGTGTTAAAAAACGCGAATGAGCACTACTTATTTGATTATTCTAGAGTAACGGATGTTTGTTTTAGCTTATTTTTAAACTTACTAACTTATGGTTAGTTTTTCATTAGTCAATTTTTTCTTGCCTTATTTTCAAATTCATTAACTTATTTTCAAACTTTAAATTATTATAATCTTATAGTTATTTTCTAAAATGTAAGTATGAAAAATAAAATTATATACTGTAAAATAAGTTGAATCAAATAAGCTTATAAACAACTAAATAATACTCTTAAACAAAAAGTTCGAACTAAACATACAAGTATCTACTTTTATAGCGATTTTAGATGAAATAAACAGTTTTAAGTATTTAAATTATATATGTTTATTTGCTTATTTACAATACTAAATAAAAAACAAATAATTATTTCCAAAACAAATATAAATATAGTAGATTACCCATAATACCCTTTTCTCCTCAATCCACCACTTCTCAGGCGAAGGGCCGAAACCGATATTCCAGTGTACTCAGGTGCCACATTGCCGTCGTAAACGACTCCGGTCATCGGCCGAAGTCGATAAAAGGCTCGAAAAGCATATTCTTGAAGAAATGAATCAAGAACTCTTGATGAAACTGAAATATTGTCGTTGTGTAATTGAGAATTTATAAATGGGAAGTTGATGAGTAAAAATGTGAGAATTAATAAACGATAGAAAGCTAAAGAAATCATGGGTTCAATCAATGAAATTTATTTTATTTCTAATTTATATGAACTTTAAGTAAAATTAATGCTAGGGAACATAACGGGTCGTTATTGAAGTGAGTGAGTGTTAAGTTAAATTATTTACTTTGGAGTCAACGGGGTTTGTTCAATTGTTAAGAGGTTATTCTCTCATAGGAGGTCTTGGGTTCGAGTCTTCCTTGGATGTCAGTGTGACCCCAAATCACTAACATTGTCGTTCTAAACAAAAAGATAAAAAAAAAAAAAAATTATTTACTTTGGAAAATTCAACGTAATTTGATATAATTCATTCTTAGCCTTGGTTTTGAAATTATTTCATCCGTGAAAGTCTATTTGCATCTTGGTTTGTTGTATTTTCGATAGTGTTTTATTAAATTTTTGCGTATTCCCCCCTGAACAAAACGGCACACAACCAATAAACCTCATAACAACAATTGGAAAACCAAGCGAAAAAACACATATCTTGAACATGCAAACTATGACCTCAGGTTCTCGAAAATATTTCTAAGACACAATTTCCAGGACGACGAGTCTACCACCATGCTTGGGTTGGTACTTCTATTTGAAATCCATTTGAAGAGAAACTTTTTGGATATCCGAAAGAGATGCTTGTTTTAATATAAGAGATGATGTGTTTTTCTTCACGAATGATCCGGTTACGCCACTTTCAAATAGCCCAAAGAACAACGATGCATACTCCGTGAAATATCATATCTACCTTTTTATTGCCAATAGAATCAATTTGACTAGGAGCGAAGTCCCGAAGAGAGTATGCTATGTGACCAGTAATACCCCATCAACAACAAAGATATTGATAGAAATCACATTATATCGATACATATTTGTTAAACATTTGATTATCTAATAGTATCGGTATATTATTATCCTATATATACATTCCCAGCGCAGGAACACTGTTCATAGCGCGTTAACCACACATCCCATCAGACGCGTCTTTGCTTCTGCCCACCTCATACTCTCCTCATTCGCTATTTTTTCTCTCATACTGGTCTCCTTCGCTACTTAAATATTGCAGCCAAGATACACTCTATTTTGATTTAGTTTTTGTATATTACCTTCGCCCACCCAAGTGTTTGTTAATATATTAGCCCAAACACATCATACTTTTTCTTTGTTATATTCAAATCAGATTACGAAGAGACGAGGAAAGCACCTGTCAAGTTTGCTAACAGCCCGAAACATTGACAACTTTGCTTATCACACGAGCCATAAAATAAAGGGTATTTGCATCGTTATAAGTTTGTTTGAGTTATGTTACTAGAACTACAACGACATTCGTCCTTTTTTTTGCATAGTAACTCATTTTCACTTTATTTCTTGCTCAATGTAGTTCAAAAGACCGTGGAAAACATAATGAAAGAATAGGAATGATGGATTCGTGCCGAAGAAATATCGAACAACATTTTTGAAATTCCTTCGCATTTAGAAGGGCATACTAGAGGATGTTAGCAGATTCATAAGTATACAATTTACGATGCAAAATGAACTTATTTTCTACGAAACAAAAATCTTGTAGCATCGTGCGGACAAATTTTCTCATTGATATACATAGGTTCAAACCGTACAAAAAAAAATATACGTTATGAAAATTTGTTAGATTTTAACTTATAACCGTGACCATACATACTCAAACTTTGAACTCGGGGTGTATATAATACGTACCAATCCATAGAACATCATGTATATTACTCCTTCTATCCCATAATAAGTGTCCACTTTCAGTTTTTAAAGTATTTCTTTTTTACCTTTGACTTTAAATATTTTTGTTTTTGTTATATAATAGATGATGAAAATCATACCAATTAAAAATACATTTAAAATCCAATTCATTCATATATTTTACATCAAGTATTATATAGCACAAAAAAATGGATAAAGTAATAAATGTATGTTTTATACAATACGTACCAATCCAAACAACCTCGTGTCATGTATATTCATAAATGTATATTTTATAGGATCACTTTCGCAAACACTTTATATTTTAAACGATGAGACAATATTTTTTAAAACATGTATTTCTTTGATTGATTTAATTTAAAACACATAATATATTGATTTATTTTATTTATATATGTAAAAAGTTATATTATTTTAGATCTGAAAAATCAGTGTACTTGGAATTGGGGCAAATAGGTTTCAAAATTTACTGTTTAATTGTTTTAAAATATCACCTTAATAATGTATGGGAGATTTTGCATCAGTGAATCGGAAAAATGTTGAACTTTATTGAATGGGAAAGCTTTGAAGATACCATTGGAAATCATTAACGAACCAAATATTTCTTTTTCTCAAAATTCAGATGAGGTTGCAAGAGACTTTTGTGCAACTTGACACATAAAAAGGTTGGATCCAAAATGTGATTCCAAAATCCCAAACTTTAAATTCATAGCCCATATTTTCCAAAGATTTTAGGCAGGTAAGGATATTATAACCGAAAGTAAACCTCTCATAAAGAAAAATAAAGCCGACAAAGGCGGCAGTTGGTCTCTACCATGAATGGAGAAAAGAACGATCACAACAAAAACGATGAGAGAATGAGGCTTTTTCAAATCATAATTACGTGATGGAGAGACTCTCATAGAAAAACCCTAGAGAAAAAAAATGCTTAAAGACGGTTAGGGTTTTTTCTTTGTTGTTCAAGATTTCTAACTCAAATTGAAGATGTAATGACTAATTAGAGCTATCACTTTTAGTTTAAATCATATATTAAAAATCCATATTTCATAACTATTTGTTTAATTATATATACATAGCCGGCTTAACTACAAAGGAGATAAATCAATCACTTTACGTTCTATATTTTCGAAGGCTCCAAATTATATCGATGTATATAAAGAATAATAATTGTTTGTTTTTTATTTATTGAAATTTCAATAAAAGTATATATCAATTAGATCAACTATTTTGATAGAACTATTTGTATGATTTGTTTGATAGCAAGTTAAATGTACTTACAATTTAGCAACTACAATATCGTAAAATAATTCGCTAAAAAAAAATATCCAACATTTATTTTATTCGATCCCAATTTAGAGTACTCATTTTAGGCCGCTTACGACCTTGACAGACCGCTAAAATCATGTACCAACATGATTAGTTTTCAAACGGTTTAGATTCATTATCAATTAATCTAATTGCATTATTAAAAGGTTGGGATTGATTACCCTTTGTACGATCGTATAAGTATGTTCTATGAACACAATATCAACTTCCAATTTTCAGCCCATGAAAGTTGATGAGGCCGAAGGTTGTACTCTCTATCATGAATTATTCCGAGTATATATTATAATGTTGCCTATCTAGATCTTTCTCGAGTCATGTCTTATGTGGTTCTCGCAGATAGTTGTTGGAAAGTTTATAACTCTATACGAAGATTGTAAATAACTTTTACACATTGGTGATCATTTCAAAATGTCTCTTCCTCTAACAAAAAGAACTCACACTTTAAGGTTCTATTTGACTTACATAATTGTTAGGAATCTAAATTTCAATTCATATATTTGGGTTTATTTAGTAGGTAAATCCTATTATTGAATTGGAGTTCCTTACAAAGTTTGATATTATGTTTTAGAGACAAATGATCCTAAAATGTCATTAACGAGATCTTTTTACCCGTGTGTTTGGGATTGGGTTTGGATTATTTCATTTGGTTGTTATCCGAATTTGAGATTTTATATTTGGATTATTGTTTGTATTTGATACTATAATTGTGGATTGACTCCACAAGACATAAGTGTTTGCTTATGATTGTGCGACGTCATGACACGTATTTAATAAATTAAATTTATTCATTTTAGATATTTTCTTAAACTATACAATGTGTTGGGACGATCGTCAATCGTGTTGCACCCTACGTTTCCACCAAAAGTAGGGGTGTGACATATATGTGATTATATGATACATGTAAAATTTCAAAACTCATAAAATAATAAGACATATGGTTTTAAATATGAATTTGAATTTTAAAACACAACAATGTTTTGTGATATAATCTATGTATACCTGAAAAAACAATTGAATTTTAACGACTTGTGTATTTTTCTTTTTTGGGTTAATGTTGAAATTTATAAGGTGAAAGCACATGTGATTTTAATATTAAATGTGAAATTCAAAATATATATATACGTTATATAATATATATTCAACTACAGTTGGAAAAAAAACAAAAAAAATCTTAAGTCATACTACTAAAAAATTTTATAATGTAAAATCAAAAGCCATTAGAAAAAATCTAAAAAAGTTCGTAAAAATTATCGAGTGACTAATCTATAGAAAAGAAATAATGCTCGCTGTTGATAACTGGTTTTTTTAAATAGAATTAGTTAAAAATGGATTTTAAAAAATTAAAATTGTGATTTGTTTTCTATTTTTGAGTTTTTTTTTAGTTGTTTTCATTTTCTTTAACCCATATACTATTCCAATCAAACTTTTTTTTTTTTAATATTTATTGTAGTTCAAACTATTAAATCAACATTAATTTATTATTGTAATTTATATAATAAAATAATATAATTTAAATACAATATATTTATAATATATATATATATATATATATATATATATATATATATATATATATATATATATATATATATATATATATATATATATATATATATATATATTATAATATCCTATACTATAAATTTATATAATATAATATAATATATATAAAATAACATAATATATTGTTATATAATATAATATTATTAAAATATATTATATAATATTATATTTAATATTTTTTTATATTATATTATAATATTATTATAACAATATATTATGTTATGTTATATCTATTATAATAATATTGTCTAATATTTTAAGTAGATTATATACTAGTATATAATATAAAACATTAATTTATTATTGTTATTTATATAATATATATATATATATATATATATATATATATATATATATATATATATATATATATATATATATTATAATATACTATATTATAAATTTATATAATATAATATAATAGAAATCATACAATTTTATATTGTTATATAATATAATATTATTAAAATATATTATATAATATTATATTGAATATTTATTATATTATATTATAATATTATTATAACAATATATTATGTTATGTTATATTATATTATATTAATATTGTCTACTATTTTAATTAGATTATATACTACATAATATAATACTAATACTAATACTAGCTACATAAAATAATGCTACATAATATATTTTTTTAAATAATATATGACAGTATAAGTAAACATAATATTATATTGGTGTGTTTAGTAGAAGGGATTTGAGGAAAAACAATATTTTTTTTATAAACTTATCTACAATCCTGTTTAATTGAAAAACTTATGACTTCTTGTTGAAATATACCCAAGTTCGAAATTAATAATAAACTATTTGAGGTAGATTATGAATCAGATTTAGACTTTTTATAAACAACATAATAAAAATATTCTTTATATTTCTAAACTACAATTTCTTTTTATATATTATGTTTTTTTTTATAAATCTCAACTACAACTACTTAGTCAAATATGTTTTTCCTAACTCTAGTTCTAACAGTGTATCTAAGTTAAATTATTATGAATTATATGACAATATTATATATATCATATTATATCGAATAAATTTTTCTTATGTAATTTGTCTTACTAAAAATTCAATTTGATAAAGAGAAAAAGAAATGCTTATTGTGAAGTTGCTCGTAAAGCTAATATTTTTGATTATCAAAGTTGTCCATATTAAACTAGCGTTATTTTCGTGTGTTGTTTAGGTACTATCTTTGATCAATTAAACATTTATATATTCAAACACCATAATAAAAGGTTAATTTTTTTTTTATAATAAATGGTGAACATTGATTGGTTAAATCCAATATTTACCTTAACAATAAATAACGTTTGATTTATTAACAATGAAGTTAAATTAGGAACAAAGTTAACATGAGCCCCTAACTTATTCCGCTCTATTTTTTATCCTTTTCAAGCAAGTGAATGTCAAAAATAGTTGAGAAAAATAACGGGGTTAGGTTATATTGAGTAACATGTTAAGTTTATTAAAACGATCTAAACACTATATTATTTAATTTAATCTAAGTTTTAGTAAGTCAATTTAAAAAGTATAAAGGATTTGAAAGCCGTTTATTGACTTCCAACAGTTCAGTTCCATTGAATTTCAATGACAAACTCCGACTACCTCAACGGTTACGATGCGTTCTTCTCGTGCATCTTTCACGGATTTCTATAATTCCGTAAATGAATTTATTCTAATGAAAAACACATTCCTAAAAGCTCATACCCATCCAGATTTTTTTTCTTAGACAATAATCAAACAAAACAATAAAGGTCATAAAATACAAAAATAGATATCTACTAAACACAAAGTAATACTAATACCAAAATTGAATGGAAAGGTAATAAGAATTGAAAATATAAAAAGAGTCACTTTTGCAAATAATAAAGTCATAGCAATTAAATATTATACCAATAAGTAATACACATTTAGTGTTTGGCTGGTGAGTCGCGAATTAATATTTCACTACTTTGCTTTGGTTATTAGTTTTATATGGAGTTGGGTTTGTATGCAAAAAAATAATTTGCAAGAAAATAGATCAAACCAATAGTATCTCCATTTGTTGGTTATTTACATGAGTAAATATAGGAAAATTGATACTTGTTTGGTTGACTTGTTTCTTTCTTAGTTAAAATTTAATATCCCATATAATTTTAATGTTTAATAACAAAGTCAATTTTAAGACAAAAATAATATATTTAAAAAGACATAATTTATACGATCAAAATTATTTTTTTAAATCGACTTAATGACTCTAACCTTATTGAATGGCACTATCAGGCCTCTTATTACAAGTTCAAAATCGGGCTTATAATTTAAGGCTTATCAAAACCTCAGAGTTCCAAATAATATTGGGCCTATTAGCTACTACTCAAAAAGTCAAAATAGTTTAATCCCTCCTGTTAAGAACCCAACTCAATAATTAAAAAAACTTTAAAACAAGGTTGATAGACAATATTAAAATAATGATTTAAAACTTTAAACAAGTTTCATAAAAGTAAAAATATATTTTTTTAATAATCCGACGCATAATAATTCAGATACTTGTAACACGGCGGTATATGAGTTAGACTTATGAGTCTAGGGATAGCAAAGGATCAGGTAGAGCCGTATTCATATCCATTTATATTTTTGTCATTAATATCCATATTTATATCCATATAAAAAAAAAAAATTCATCCATCCATATCCATATCCATATCCATTGCATTAAGCGGACATTTGGATATCCATTGGATATTATAAAAAAAAAATTCTTTGAAAAAATATCAACTTAAAAATAGCGTCGATACATAAAGTTTATCACATATACAAGTACAATACAATAAATGAAACTCATTTTTCATAATTTGATGTTTGTTTATACCGCTGTGTTAAACTTTATGTTCGACTCTATATTTTAAACATGTTCATCAAAGCTAACTAAGTATAAAAATATCTATTTTAATTGAAATGCATAATACAAAAAACTATGTTAATATTTATAATTTTGTAGCTAAAATAAAAGTTGTAGTTTAGTTTTTATTTCAGAGGTGATATAAGTTAAAGTCCTTTTTAATAATAATGTATATATATAGTTATTTCAAGTGGTAAACGAGTTATCCATAGGTGGAAAACCGCCATCCATATTCGATCTACCAAAAATTTACAACATCCATATCCGTACACATATCCATCAATCCATATTCATATTCACCAAAAGTGGATCGAATCGAGTGAATATCAATCGGGTTGAATGTCCATTGCCATCCCTACTTATAACCTAAGGATTGTGAAAAAGTGTTCAATAAAGGAAAAGATGAATAATTGTGTGGTTGATGTGATATTTGTATTTTCAATATTTTTTACATGAATATGATATTATGAAAAAGGTTTTAAAATATATATTGATGTTTGTTTTATACAAATTCAAAACGTTGTATAAATCGTCTATTTTTAAAAACTAATTACATTTTTCGTCCATAAAATGGATGTCCGTTAGAAATTAGGGAAGAAAAACGTAATTAGTTTCAAAGTGAACAATATATGTAACGTTTTAAACTTAAGGACGAAATCTATAATTTAAGATAAACCATAGGGACGATTTTATAATTAACTTTTTATTTTTTATTTATAGACTTTTAATAACAGTAATATCTCTATAAATTATTATCTTTTTAATAAATTAACCTAATGAGTAATGATCTAAAAATAAAACAAATAGGCTATGATTGGTGGCAACTAGTGGCCAACACTAACATGAGACAAGCAAACATAAGCCATGAAGCTAGCCCTCTTTAACCCACCTACATAGGCAACAAGAATATAACAATATTATTATATATCGCCTAATAAAACAAAATTACGTTTTTGTGTTAATTTTTATCAAGAAATTTCTTTATTGGTTTAAGACTCATATAACGAAAAAAAAAATGAAAAAAAATAAATAAATAAATAAAGGGAAAAATGTATGACTAGGAAGCCTTTGTAGTTTTGACCTCTATGTAAATTTGTGTGGCTAAAAATTGGATCCCCGGATCTCTAGAAAATCGATGATCCCATTTGAAACTCACCCTATATATATATATATATATATATATATATATATATATATACCACGGCTTGTTCAAGTGGTTATAGCATGATAAATGTATACCAAGGACTAAGAGACATTTTCCAATAAACCTCTATTTATATATATAAAATAAATTACAACTGATTATTTCTTGAGATACGTATTGTTTTACCCATTATTTTAGAAAAAAAAAATATTTTAAATATATTATGTGACATTCGCGAGTTTCTCGGTATTATTTCTATTCGCTTCGTATTCGTTTTATTTATTTTTATCCGTGTTTTGACCCTATTGCATTCTTTTATGAGTCTCGTATTCGTATTTTATGGTTATCGTATTCGTATTTCTCGTATTTTATGAGTATCGTATTTGTATTTTATGAGTATTTATAGTTATCGGGTTTATAGCATGTAATTCGGATCCTTATGTCAGAAACGTTTAGTTTTAAGTGCCTTTAGTATAAGTCTAGTATGCTCATATGATAAGTTTAGGGGAATTATGCCTTAATTATATGATTAAAATTAACGTTTGAAAATATTTCATTTTTACTCTTTTCGGAAATTTTATTACGAAATTAGTCCTACGCGAGAATTTCATTACAATATTGGTCCTATGTTGAATTTTATTACACAAATGGTCCTTTTTTCGGTTTTGTCTTATCCAAAAATTCAGATTTGTCATTATCCTCACAAACTTCACCTCCAAGTTTCTATATCACGTTATCATTCTCTCTCTAAAATCAAAGAAAACACCATAAACACTCTCTACTTCTCTCTAGTTTTCCGGCAAATCCGACCGTCAAAACTTAGATCCGAGACCATATTCTTGCTCCTTATCATCACCTCTACCTATCCTCCGATTTTCATTCCGATCCGGTAAGTATTTCTCTATTTTGATTTTTTTAACTTTTATACCTTTTTATACCAATCCGTAAATCACATTTTTGATCAATGAAACCGAGATTTTATCGAATATTATTGTTCCTAATAACATTCTGGACATATGGTATTAATCTTAGATCAAACGGGCATCAAAAACACCTAGAAACTATTTTCCGGTCATCTTCTCCGTGAAGATTTCCGGCCAACACGTAATAACCATGTTCTGCACGAAATACACCAATTACGGTCGCGTAATAACCTCATTACGATCACGTAACTTCTCCCCTGGTCACGTAATACACATCTTACGTTCACGTAACTTCACTATTTCGTTCCCGTAATATCATAATTTCGTTCACGAAATCATAATGAGTCACGTAAATCCCATGCACGAAATACAGCTTGTAGTTCACGTAAGTTGTATTCATGCACACGTAATTTCCGGTGATATCACGTAACTTCGCTCCCATGGCACGTAATTTCGATTATGATCACGTAATTCTTGATGTCATTCACGTAATTCCCTATATTGTTCACGAAATTCAGTAGTGGATCACGTAACTTGTTGAGTTCATGCATGTAACCTGTATCTTTTGATCTAGTGTTTTGGTCTTGCTGTTAGTTCACGTGACTCCCCTTTTTCACTTGTACCTTATCACCTAACAATTTATTATTATTATTATTACCCAAAATGAGTTTTCACAAATTGATTTATTAGTACAAAATGAGATTTATACAAGTTATTATAATTATTACTAAACTATTATTACACAAGTTATTATACTTTCCAAAACGTTGTTATTCCGTCATATCGATGTTCCTTTGGCTATTTTAAGACCCGTATAAAACGTTAATCATTAAGGCATAACCCTACTAGACTTAGAGATATTTAGACATATTTTATTTACGTGATGTATAGGGCACTTAGACTTTGAAGTTTGACGGTATCGTATTATTTCCCGACATTTAAGGATTTGGATTGCTTTGCTACCTGTGAGTTATTCGCTGCCCTTTTTTTTTACCGCTTTTATATTTTTGGGCATGATTAGCGTAAAATAAAAGTATTTTTATGTATGAATGTATTGTGGTATGATATTATAGTATACATGGGTACGTATGTACAATGTATACGCTATATGGGTATGATGCTTTAGATGATCTCTCCCTATACTTGTACCGCCTTTGTGGTAGTACAAGGCCCCATATACACACCTGTTAGCTATTGCCGTCGTTCATATATATAGCGCTATTTGGGCCTGACAAACCCTCACTCTAATACGTTATTATGATAAGGGAGGAGCCCTGTCCGTATTAGAGTCTTATGACCGATTATATTTCCGAGAACAACCTAGCTTGAGATACTAGGTGGGGTAGTTGCCTTTATTGTTGAGGTTCAGGTGTATTACATATTCCTAAAGCTGTACTCTATCCAGAATGATATTTATGCTATGATGTGATGTTGATATTTTACGATATGAGTCTGGTATTTTATGAAATGTTTATGATACCGTATGGTACAAATATGGGTATTTTTATCAAAAGGTTTTGTAAACCTCAAGTATATTTTTGAAATATCTTTTCAAAAGAACTTATCTTCAAATCAAAACACTTTTGGGTCAAAACGTATTGAAACTCTTATCTTATTATGTTTTTATTTATAAATGCGATTAATTCACCAACTTTATGTTGACGTCGTATTGTACGCTATTTCAGGGATTTGAGGTTACCCTATCTGCTTGCTATGCTTTATCTGACTACGTGGGATTTTTGCTGGAATTTATTTTGATTATTGTAATTCCTTAGTTTTCCCAAACTCTGTAGTCGTATTTTGATATTCGGATTACTGTAACAAGCGTTATACTCTCTAACTCTTTTATCTATGTTGATTATGTTTGGTTTATTTATGTTTGATGTAATCTTGAATCTCTGATACCGTATACACTGTACACCTCGGTTCCGCCATTTCTATGCGGGGTGTGACAGAAGTTGGTATCAGAGCCAATGGTTATAGCGAACTAAGTGACCTTACTGAATCACTTAGACTATGACCTAGGCTTTTGGACCTATCTGATTTACTCTATGTGCGCATTTCTTTCTTATGTGGGCCTGTATGTGACTCGTATGCTATATGTGCTTTTATTTTGCTTTTTATGTTTTGAGGCCTGCTCGTTTTAGTCGCACGTACAGTTTATCGTTCTGATTTTATTCCGTTTGATATTCGTAGAAGATGCCGCCTAAGAGAACTTCTACCAGATCTACTAGAGCTACTCCTGCCGCCCCTGCTATGAGAAGGTCGGCAAGGCGAGGTCGCGCCCCTGTGAGACCGGGTGCTACACCTCCGACTTCCACTGCTGTCCCCAATGCTACTTCTGCTACTCCGAACATCAGTCAGTTGATTGCGGAGCAGATTGCAGCAGCTATCCCAGTGATTGTGGCACAACTGAAGGAGACACCAGTGCAAGATGCTGACTTAGGGTTGGAAGAACCTGAGATGCAAGATATTGGAGCTGAAGGTATGGCGTCTGGGCGCGATGGTTCCGATGTGGGCAGAGCAGTGCATATAGGATCTGGAGGACTGAATGTTGAGATGGAAGATCCACCCCGAGGCTGTTCTTATAAGGCCTTTCTAGACTGCAGACCCGCTGAGTTTAGGGGTACTGAAGATGCAGTTGCTACTCTTCAATGGTTTGAAAGGATGGAGTCCGTGTTTGATGTATCTGGATGTGCTGAGGAGAGCATGGTTAAGTATTCTACCTATCTGTTCCAGGGTAAAGCCCTCTCTTGGTGGAACTCTGTGAAGAAGGTTCAAGGTCGAGCTGCTGTCACCTTGATGACCTGGGAAAATTTGAAGGTTTTGATGAAGAAGGAATATGTGCCGTCGGCTGAGACGCAGCGTTTGGAAGACGAGTTTTGGAACCTCACTATGCAAGGTTCTAACTTTCGGGGGTATGTGAACCGCTTCTACGACCTATGTGTTCTGGTTCCTCGTTTGGCTCGTACTGAGAACGAGAAGATTGAGCGATTCGCTAATGGTTTGCCGCAGACTATGCGAGACCATATCATCTCTCATCTTCCGGGTACGCTACAGAGCGCCGTCGATATTGCTGGTAGGTTGGTCGCTAGTGCTATCCGTGGTGGTACACTGCAACCAGTTGTGAGCCGTAGGGATACTGGAAGATCTGCTAGAAGAGATGGGAATAATTCGAGGAAGAGGAACCGTAGTCAAGAGCAGAGGCCTCAACTTCCTCAGGTGTATGCTCTGACTGGTACTGAAGCTGGTTCTCAAGACAGATACCCGAAGTGTGGCACTTGCCGTAGTGCTCATGCACCCAATGTAGCGTGCTGGGTTTGTAAACGCTGCAAGAAGCTAGGCCACACCGAGCAGTATTGCAGAAAGACTGTTGGAGCATGCTATGAGTGTGGAGAAATGGGTCATCTCCGTCAGCAGTGTCCCAAGTTTAAAGGACCTACTTCTCTTCCTACTCCTGGTGCTGGTACTAGTGCTAGAGGGAATCCTGCTAAGAGCAGAGCTTTTGCTATGGAGTCTACCGAAGCTCATCAGGATCCTACAGTAGTTACTGGTACATTTCTTGTTGACGATTATCCTGCTTTTATTCTATTTGATTCGGGTGCCGATAGAAGTTTCATTTCTAGTGACTTTCGCCCCTTAGTAAACCGTGCCTCTAGTCCTTTAGAGCCTGCCTATGAAGTAGAAATAGCTGATGGTAGATGTGCCTCTGTTAGGGAAGTTATTCGTGGTATTCCTCTCGTATTAGCCGATACTTCTTTTTCTATCGACCTTATCCCTATGAAGCTCGGTAGTTTTGACGTCGTAGTCGGCATGGATTGGTTGGCGAAGCATAAAGGAGAGATAGTATGTTATGAGAAGCTTATCCGTATTCAGAAGCCGGATGGAGATAAGTTGATTGTACACGGAGATAAGTCTGGGAAACGCCTTAAGGTCATTTCTAGTCTGAAAGTTCGCGAGTATGTTCGTAAAGGTTGTTCCTTATATCTCGCTCATCTGGTGAAGAAAGATTCTGCAATCAAGATTGATGGTGTACCGATCGTTCGAGAGTATTCTGACGTATTTCCCGACGACTTACCTGGAGTCCCTCCCCAGAGACAAACCGACTTTCGTATTGATCTTATTCCTGGAGCAGCGCCTGTTGCTAAAGCTCCGTATCGTTTGGCTCCTTCCGAGATGCTCGAGTTATCGAAACAAATTCAGGAATTGGTAGATAAGGGTTTTATTCGTCCTAGTTTCTCCCCGTGGGGTGCTCCTGTTCTCTTTGTTAAGAAGAAGGATGGCTCCATGCGTTTATGTATTGATTATCGGGAGTTAAACAAGTTGACGGTGAAGAACCGTTACCCCCTTCCTCGTATTGATGATTTATTCGATCAACTTCAGGGTTCTTGTTATTTCTCCAAGATCGATCTTCGGTCTGGTTATCATCAGTTGAGAGTTCGGGAAGATGATATACCTAAGACTGCCTTCCGTACTCGGTATGGTCATTACGAGTTCATGGTGATGCCGTTTGGTATGACAAACGCCCCTGCAGCATTCATGGAACTAATGAACCGTATTTGTCGTCCGTATCTTGACAAGTTCGTTATCGTATTCATTGACGACATTCTTATTTATTCCCGAAGCCGCAAGGAACACGAAGAGCAATTGCGTCTTGTTCTAGAAGTGCTTCGAAGAGAGAAGTTGTATGCGAAATTCTCTAAGTGTGAATTCTGGTTATCCGAAGTTCAATTTCTTGGCCACGTGGTTAGCGCGAAGGGTATTCATGTTGATCCTGCTAAGATTGAAGCTGTTAAGAGTTGGGTTGCACCGAAGTCACCGACTGAAATCCGTTCATTTTTGGGTCTTGCTGGGTATTATCGCCGATTTATCGAGAACTTTTCCAAGATTGCTTCTCCTATGACTAAACTGACACAGAAGAGTGAACCTTTCGTTTGGGGTCCTGATCAGAAAGAAGCATTTCAGATATTGAAACAGCGGTTGTGTAACGCGCCTATCCTTAGTCTGCCAGTTGGTTCTGAAAATTTCGTGGTTTATTGCGACGCTTCGCACAAGGGTCTGGGTTGTGTGCTTATGCAAAATGGTAAGGTTATAGCTTACGCTTCGCGTCAGCTGAAAATCCATGAGCAGAATTACACGACACACGATCTAGAGTTGGGAGCTGTCGTCTTCGCACTGAAGATTTGGAGACACTATCTATATGGGACCAAGTGCACTGTATTCACCGACCACAAGAGTCTTCAACACATATTCGATCAGAAGATGCTGAACATGAGACAACGACGATGGGTTGAGTTATTGAACGACTATGATTGCGACATTCGCTACCATCCTGGTAAGGCGAACGTTGTTGCTGATGCACTAAGTCGTAAAGAAACGGTCAAACCTGTTCGTATCCGTTCTATGGTGATATCTATTCAGACGAGCTTGAAGGCTCGGATTATTCAAGCACAAGAAGGTACTATGACTGAAGACCGGGTTAAGGATGAAAGATTGTATAAGTTAGCATTGGAGTTAGAACCGAAGGAGGATGGAGTTCTGTATTTTCTCGAACGTATTTGGGTTCCGGTTAGTATCCGCCAGTTGATTCTGGATGAAGCCCATAAGTCGAATTATTCCATTCATCCGGGTTCCGACAAGATGTATCATGATTTGAAAGATTTTTACTGGTGGCCGGGTATGAAACGCGAGATCGCTGAGTATGTTAGCCGATGTTTGACTTGTTCTAAGGTGAAGGTCGAATATCAGAAACCGTCTGGACTACTTCAACAACCGAAGATTCCCGAGTGGAAATGGGAGCGTATTACTATGGACTTTGTTACAAAGCTCCCGAGATCTTCGAGTGGTTATGACAGTATTTGGGTTATCGTGGATCGTTTAACGAAGTCTGCTCGTTTCTTACCAATCCGTGAGAACTATCCGATGGAGAGATTCGTACGATTGTATATTTCCGAGATTGTGTCGAAGCATGGTGTTCCAGTATCGATTATTTCTGACCGTGATGCTCGTTTCACTTCACGTTTTTGGAAGACTTTTCAGACCGCTATGGGTACGAGGTTAGATCTGAGTACCGCTTATCATCCGCAGACCGATGGTCAAAGCGAGAGAACTATTCAGACAATGGAAGATATGCTCCGTGCTTGTGCTATTGATTTTGGTGGTAGCTGGGATGTTCATTTGCCGTTGATCGAGTTTTCGTACAACAACAGCTATCACACGAGTATCAAGTGTGCTCCGTTTGAAGCTCTATATGGCCGTAAGTGTCGATCGCCTGTATGTTGGGCAGAAGTTGGAGATAGTCAGATTTCCGGTCCGGAGATTATTCAAGAGACCACTGACAAGATCTTCAAGATCAAGGAACGATTAGTTACTGCCAGAGATCGACAGAAGAAATATGCTGATAAGCGCAGGAAACCTCTCGAGTTCAGTGTTGGAGATATGGTGTTGTTGAAAGTATCTCCATGGAAAGGGGTTGTCCGATTTGTGAAGCGCAGCAAGCTGAGTCCGAGATACACGGGTCCGTTCAAGATCTTAGCCCGTGTCGGCCCAGCTGCGTATCGTTTAGAATTGCCGGCAGAACTGAGCAGCGTACACAATGTATTCCATGTATCTCAGTTGAAGAAGTGTCTGGCTGACGAAACACTATTAGTTCCGCTTGAACAGCTCCAGATTGATGACAAGCTTCATTTCGTTGAAGAACCGATCGAGATCGTTGCTAGTGATGTTAAGCAACTTCGACGAAGTAAGATTCCTATTGTCAAAGTTCGTTGGAACTCCCGCTTCGGAGCTGAGTTCACGTGGGAACGCAAGGACGAAATTCTGCGGAAGTATCCTCACCTTTCTCCCGGAAGTGGTACCAATTGATAATTTCGAGGACGAAATTTCTTTTTACTTGGGGAGACTGTGACATTCGCGAATTTCTCGGTATTATTTCTATTCGCTTCGTATTCGTTTTATTTATTTTTATCCGTGTTTTGACCCTATTGCATTCTTTTATGAGTCTCGTATTCGTATTTTATGGTTATCGTATTCGTATTCTCGTATTTTATGAGTATCGTATTTGTATTTTATGAGTATTTATAGTTATCGGGTTTATAGCATGTAATTCGGATCCTTATGTCAGAAACGTTTAGTTTTAAGTGCCTTTAGTATAAGTCTAGTATGCTCATATGATAAGTTTAGGGGAATTATGCCTTAATTATATGATTAAAATTAACGTTTGAAAATATTTCATTTTTACTCTTTTCGGAAATTTTATTACGAAATTAGTCCTACGCGAGAATTTCATTACAATATTGGTCCTATGTTGAATTTTATTACACAAATGGTCCTTTTTCGGTTTTGTCTTATCCAAAAATTCAGATTTGTCATTATCCTCACAAACTTCACCTCCAAGTTTCTATATCACGTTATCATTCTCTCTCTAAAATCAAAGAAAACACCATAAACACTCTCTACTTCTCTCTAGTTTTCCGGCAAATCCGACCGTCAAAACTTAGATCCGAGACCATATTCTTGCTCCTTATCATCACCTCTACCTATCCTCCGATTTTCATTCCGATCCGGTAAGTATTTCTCTATTTTGATTTTTTTTAACTTTTATACATTTTTATACCAATCCGTAAATCACATTTTTGATCAATGAAACCGAGATTTTATCGAATATTATTGTTCCTAATAACATTCTGGACATATGGTATTAATCTTAGATCAAACGGACATCAAAAACACCTAGAAACTATTTTCCGGTCATCTTCTCCGGGAAGATTTCCGGCCAACACGTAATAACCATGTTCTGCACGAAATACACCAATTACGGTCGCGTAATAACCTCATTACGATCACGTAACTTCTCCCCTGGTCACGTAATACACATCTTACGTTCACGTAACTTCACTATTTCGTTCCCGTAATATCATAATTTCGTTCACGAAATCATAATGAGTCACGTAAATCCCATGCACGAAATACAGCTTGTAGTTCACGTAAGTTGTATTCATGCACACGTAATTTCCGGTGATATCACGTAACTTCGCTCCCATGGCACGTAATTTCGATTATGATCACGTAATTCTTGATGTCATTCACGTAATTCCCTATATTGTTCACGAAATTCAGTAGTGGATCACGTAACTTGTTGAGTTCATGCATGTAACCTGTTTCTTTTGATCTAGTGTTTTGGTCTTGCTGTTAGTTCACGTGACTCCCCTTTTTCACTTGTACCTTATCACCTAACAATTTATTATTATTATTATTACCCAAAATGAGTTTTCACAAATTGATTTATTAGTACAAAATGAGATTTATACAAGTTATTATAATTAATACTAAACTATTATTACACAAGTTATTATACTTTCCAAAACGTTGTTATTCCGTCATATCGATGTTCCTTTGGCTATTTTAAGACCCGTATAAAACGTTAATCATTAAGGCATAACCCTACTAGACTTAGAGATACTTAGACATGTTTTATTTACGTGATGTATAGGGCACTTAGACTTTGAAGCTTGACGGTATTGTATTATTTCCCGACATATAAGGATTTGGATTGCTTTGCTATCAGTGAGTTATTCGCTGCCCTTTTTACCGCTTTTATATTTTTGGGCATGATAGCGTTAAACAAAAGTATTTTTATGTTATGTATGTATTATAGTCGAATATTATAAATTGCATTGGTGCGAATGTACAATGCTTATATATTATGGATATGATGCTTTAGATGATCTCTCCCTATACTTGTACCGCCTTTGTGGTAGTACAAGGCCCCATATACACACCTGTTAACTATTAGCCGTCGACATATATATAGCGCTATTTGGGTCTGACAAACCCTCACTCTAATACGTTATTAAGATAAGGGAGGAGCCCTGTCCGTATTAGAGTCTTATGATCGATTATATTTATCCGAGAACAACCTAGCTTGAGACACTAGGTGGGGTGGTTGCCTTTATTGTTGAGGTTCGGGTGTATTACATATTCCTAAAGCTGTACTCTATCCAAACTGATATTTATGCTATGATATGATTATGTTATTTTATAAAATGAGTATGGTATTTTTATGAAATGTTTATGGTATCGTATGGTACAAATATGAGTATTTTATCAAAAGGTTTTGTAAACCTCAAGTATATTTTTGAAATATCTTTTCAAAAGAACTTATCTTCAAATCAAAACACTTTTGGGTCAAAACGTATTGAAACTCTTATCTTATTATGTTTTTATTTATAAATGCGATTAATTCACCAACTTTATGTTGACGTCGTATTTTTAACGCTATTTCAGGGATTTGAGGTTACCCTATCTGCTTGCTATGCTTTATCTGACTACGTGGGATTTTGCTGGAATTTATTTTGTTATTGTAATTCCTTAGTATCCCAAACTCTGTAGTCGTATTTTGATATTTTGGATTACTGTAATAAGTATTCTACTTCAACTCTTTATCTATGCTGATTATGTTTGGTTATTTATGTTTGATGTAACCTTGAATCTCTGATACCATATACACTGTACACCTCGGTTCCGCCATTTCTATGCGGGGTGTGACACATTCACTCGATATAGTTTTGACGGAAAAACAAATTCGGGTTTTTTATATAAGTTTTAAAAATTTATATTACAAAATCACTGTTTTATCATATGTGATTTCAGTAGTTTGACATATTGTTTTTTTTTTCTTTTTTTTTAATCGTAGTTGAATATACGTAATTAAACAATTCTAAGTTTTGAAATTCATATTTAGTTACTAGGGTTCAAATAACATGTGATATTGCCTTACAAATATCAACATTTGTCTATAAACGAAAAAATAAAAAGTCTTCAAAATTCGAACTTTTTCCGGGTTTGTTTAGGTTATACATTATATAATATTGTTGTTTATTAAAATTTATATTTAGAGTTAAAATCATTTGTGTTATTGTCTTACGAGTTTTTGAAATTTTACATACATTATATCACATATGATTTTAGTATTATCACATATGATTTTAGTACTATATTTTTTGTCGAAAAACGAGAAATAA